>JAUZNJ010112345.1:0-19980 GCA_034780135.1 Jordanella pulchra | reverse complement strand
AACAGAATAATAATATTTGGGTTATAGTTGTGGTAAAAATGATGGTTTACATGGGAAGAAACAAAACAATGAAGCTCGTAAATTTAAGCTGATTGATCGCCGTAATCTGAACTCATCGGTTCCCTCTCCAGCACCAGGTATTCCGTGGTTCCGGCGGAGCACCGAAGTTCTTGCTCAAGCAAGCATGCTTGTGTAATAGAAAACCGCTCAACCCGTGCTGAAACAGGTTCCGGCACCAGAACCGGCACGGAGCCGCTGCAATGGAAAAGCCCTCAGTGTGATGTTCCTGCATGTCTCCACAGAGGTGAAGGAACTCTGCTGTCTGTGGACAGAGACAGAGCCTGGTTCATGGAGGCCCACTCACTGTATCCGTTTAGCATACTGTAGATATGTCCCTGACAATCATCTGTGTCAGAGAGGAAATCCAGAGCCTGAACCATGTGACATCACAGTTGCTCTCTCATTGAACCACTGATGATGTGTGAATCATAAACAAACAGCCGCATGGCTCTGCCTTCCTCAGTGAATCATGGCTGGGGGACAGAAGTGGCCCTGAACTGCTGGTTTCTACTGAATCATGCATCAGTTTCTGTTCTGCTGTCAGTTACTGACCGTGTGTGTGTGTGTTTTACAGTTTAATTAGAATAACCACGTCCTAATGCCCAGGGTGATGTGTACCCCACATATGGCTCAGTAACTGCCGGACATGACCTGCATGCGTGTCTGTGTGGGTTAGTCTGGGTGTGTGCAGGTCAACATGTTAATGAATTCAGACCCAATCATCCTCCACTGGTTTACAGTCCAGTGCCTCCAGTTATTGTCTGCTTTTCAAACGGCTCTCGTCTCTTTTCTTCTCTCCAGCTTTTCTTTCTTACTCTTTAGTTGTTTATTTTCAGCAGGTTACCGGATGGTGAAGCTTTGGTATTAGCCCTGCTTTTACTGTGAGAGTGATGGGGAAATAGCCTCTGTTAGCAGGTGGGGGGTTGCTTCAGACCATCCCTGGACCAGCACCCGCTGGAAGCTGTAAATACGATGAAAGGGTTCAGATCCAATCCAACCTTTACATCAGTCCTTGGTTCAACACAGCTGAGCAAAGGGCTGAACTTCCGATGTGTCCAATGACTTGGATCAGGTGTGTTGGATCAAGGTTCCCCCCCGGTTTACATCACAGCATCTAAACCTGTTAACTTTGGAGGATGGAGTTGAAATCCATGTAAATGTTTTGCTTTTAAACATTATCATTTTCTCTGACTTTACAAATATGTGCTAATTGATCTATTTCTGTGTGAATTCATGGTGTGAGATACAAGGAATAGTTTAAAGTTTTGTAAAGCTCTGCACTTAGAAAATGGCCATATAACAGTTCTTAGTTTAACATAGATTTTTAGTCCAGTTTGTTGACGACGGATAAAAATCAGCCAGTACATCAGCCTGGCGATCATTTTGCCAGATTTTTAGCTGATGTTTTTGTTGCCTTGGGATCACAGAAGGCGCATGCTTTGCTGCTTTCTCAGTTTGTCTTTCATTGGTGCCCTTTGCTTTGGTTTGCCAGCAATTTTTGGTTAAAACTATGTTACATTTTTGTCATCATTGTGTGATTTTATGTAATTGGAGGAAAATGAAGTAATTTGAACCTAAAGATTTGGTCATAAAAATCATCAGCACATATGGTCTAAATAATTGGTTCTGGCATCGGCTTAAAACGCCTGTAGCAGTCGATGTCTGGTGCTAAAGAGAACCCAGAGAACTCGGAGAAAGAAACAAGCTGTGGCTGAGTGCTACATACATGAGAGCTGATCACTCGGGCTCTGCTTGTCTGTTAAAGTTGTCAGAAAATCGAGGTCCATCTGGCCCCGATGCTCAGCTCTGTGTGTGTGTGTGTGTGTGTGTGTGTGTTTGAATGTCTTGAAGATGTCTTAAGGAAATGCAGCGAGAGGCTTAGGTCTTCCTATTGTTGCCAGCGCATCGTTTTTAATGAGATGCGTCTCTGATTTGCATAGCATGCCTGGCAGCAGTGACTGTGGAGAGGTATTGATTTGGGAGTTTGGTTGTAGACAGAAGGGAGCTGAAAATGTTGGCTGAGGTCAGTGGGTCAAGCCTAGACACACATCCATCCAGCCTCAGGGTTACTCAGCCCCCCAGCATGGCACAGACATAAACTGGTCTCCTTTGAACTCTATTTGGGGCTGACAGGCACTAAAAACGCTTGAAAACTGGCAGGGTGGGTGTGTGTGTTGGGGGGGGACTTCCTTTTCTTCCACTTGTTTTGTCTGCGGGTCTCTAGAAATTGTCTGAATGTTCCAGGATTGTTTTTAATAATCTCTAATGCACCAATAATTCAAGCAGCACCTTCCTGTTGAGACGTGTTGCTTGAATTCATTTCATGAATGTAGCTTCGTCCGTCTTATTGATGCTGCCCAATTATGTAACAGTTGTTGAAAGTCCGACCGTCGGGGTTTGGTTTCTCCCTCTGGGCTCATTTAGTAACACGGTGGTCCAGCAGAGCAGATGGGATGAGGAGCATTTTCTGTCAAGTCTGTCCTACATCAGCAAAAACAACAGAGTAAGATTTAAAGTTTGTTTAATTTATAGTTGCAATCCATCTGTATCTTAAGTCAACTAATCTAATAATTATTTTATTGGATTTATTGACCAACTACTTTTTTGTGATCTTTATCATCACTTTCTGCAAATAAAAGTCAGACTTTAGCTGCTTTGATGAATATCTGATCTGCCTGGTTTCAGTTTATCTTAATGTGAACTTTCCGTTTAAATAAAGCTTTAATGTACTTTAAGCCAGCAGTAGATTCAACACCACATGCTGGGAATCAGCCGTCTTCTCTGGGAGACAAAAGCAGATCAGTCTGGATAAACGGAGCAGATATTACATTCCTCCTTAAAAACACCCTAAAGGTCATTTTGGATCTCAGAAACAGTCATCTGTTGATTTTTTATTCCCTATTTTTTGAGTTTTAGGTTTAACTCTATTCACAGAAACAGATGTGTCAGTTCTGAATAAATGGCAGAAGATGAAAGTTCAACTGAAGCTGAGTGTTAATGAGAGAGACGGAGGCAACAGAGAATCAAGGATCAGCTGCTATAATTTGGCAACAGGTTTCTCTGTTGTCACCTTAAAACAATTGAAGACCAAACTGTCCTGTTTTCACTGCTGCCAGCTGCCATCAATGCAGGTTGAACTCCAGTAACTAGATTGATGATAAAAACAGACAGGAGTCAGAAAAGTATTTGGATAACAGATCTTATTGGGAGGTTTTCCATTATCAAATGTTTTATGTCATTCAAGATTCCAGCCAAGCTCATTGTTTCTGTTCAGCTTTTCTTCCAGAAATGTCTCAGCCATGAGAAAACTGGAATTCCCTCCAGCTGACAGGACGCGTCCTTTTCTTCACTGAATGCATGGATAACTCTGTGTGAGGGTGTGTGTGGGTGACGATGCATTCATGATTGAATATAACTCAACGAGGCTGGCATTTGTTTGGTGTTTAGAAAATTTCATCTGCTCAGAAAAACTTCTTTTTTCATAAAGTTAAGGACTTTATTTGGGCTGATCACAGCCTTGGGCATCCAGCAGGGAAACCCAGACCTCTCTCTGTTCATCCATACCATCCAGCTTGTCCTGGGGGCCAGAGGGGATAGAAAGTCCCTCCACCTCCAGGAGGCATTCTTATCTTATGCCCAATCCACATTTGCTGGCTAGTTTTAAGGTGGAGAAGCAGCAGTGCCTCCCAGGTTCCCCTGGATGATGGAGCTGAGTCAGAGGAAGCTCCTTTTAGCCGTTGGAACCAGATCTGCATCTCATGAGACAAACTTTACTCTCAGAGCTTCACTTTATCACTCAGCTGTCTGAGTTACAAGGTCTGTAGTGCAGGACATGGAGCTGCATGGACTCTAAAATCACATCATTTAGGTCGTTTCTGTCACAGACGCCTCAGAAAATGTTCATTTCATATTTTATCATAATAGGAAAGGTAACATGTAAGTTCAACTGTCCTTCACTGTCCTGTCCTATTTGTTGGATTTCAAGATGGTGGTGATGAGAGCCGTTTGCCTCTGTTGTTTGTCGCAGCCCCTTGTGTTGAGCCGTTACTGGTGGGTTGCCGGTTCGAGCTCCACTTTGTTGCCTCAGACACTGAAGGACAACTTCACTGCCTGATGTTGGTGGTCAGAGAGCCAAGGTATGGCCTTGCTTCTGTCGGCGTGCCCCAGGGCAGCTGTGGCTCCCATGTAGCTCACCACCATCTGCGGTCCTCAGGCTTCATGAAGCCTGGTCAGCATTTAGAGTTGACCTTTATCAACATAAATGCATTTTTGCCATTTATTTTTTTCTCTAAATATAAACGGTTCAAGAACTGCTCCTCCATACTCCAGGACGCACTGCCCATCATGATGGAACGATGCAACAATGACATGCAGAGGTTCCCAAAGGATGAGTCCAGCTTTAACCGCTCAGGACTGACCTGAAATCCAGGATTTCATCTTTGAAAGGGAAAAAGCAGCATCTGGTTTCTCAGCACACCTGCTCCTGTTTCATTTCTAACCTGAACTGGCTAAAACCAGACTGTTGGTTGGCAGCCACTAGGTGTCGCTCTGCTGAACAGCTAAACCTGAAAGCTGCACATCATCCATCTGGCTGCCAGGCAAATCTAAGAACCACACCAGAAATATTTACAGACTTGATGTCATTTATAGGTGAATAATTAAGGTATGCAGATGTGAAAACGTCCAACAGGATCCATTGAATCCAGCCTCTGATGGCGCCACGCACCAGAGGATGGGGGTTGGTGGTTTGATGCCCACGTTGTCCCCGATGTGCCAGTTTTTATCTTCCTGGTGGAAAAGTGGCCTAAAAAAACAGGCTGATGGTTTGTTTGATTTATTTGACATTTAATTTGACCTTTTAACTTCATGTCGTTGAAGTTTGGAAGCAGAGGACATCAAAGAACCATTTCCAATCATATCTGATCTGGATGAAGATGCAGGGCATTGGTCTATATTTTGTAATGTAAATGTGTGTGTGATAGTGGAGGAGCATGGGACGGAGCTGTATTAATAATGGATGAGGGGGAGTGGTGATGGAGAGGAGGCGGTGACAGATGGAGAGTCAGTGTGAGTGTGTGTTGAGGAGCTGAGAGACGGTCAGAGCAGAGAAAGAAGAACAAGCTGTAGAGAGAGTGAGGAGAAAGGAGGCAGATGAAATGATGTAAACGGGGATTCTCTTCTTCTTCACTTCTTCCGGAGCGTCTGCTGCTGATCCGTGGATCCGTCTCATCAACTCTTTGTGTTTGCTCATTTTTTCTGTATGCTGGAGGATTTATCATACGGGTCGACCAACCTCCTCCACAGGAAGCTCTCCTGACAGAGGTACTGAAACATGTGCGTACTGTGTGTGGTGTCAGAGGGGGACTTAAATGGAGCCCATCAGAGGATAATTGCTTTTCACTCTATAAGGCACTTTTCTCTAAATAATCCTAATTACCAAAGCGTTCGGTCCAGGTTATGTTATAAATTGTAAATCTGGAGTTCTTTGTCCTGAGCTCTGCTGTTTCATGGACCAGAGTCCCATCAGTATCCTGTGCAGTGCCATGCTCTCTGTTTCCATCACTCACAACCTTTGTCCTTCTTCTCCACCACTGCTTCCATCTCATCAGTATCTACCTGAAAACCTCACTTGCATCCAGTCATTGTTCTCTGTGTTCTGGATCCAAATCGATGTGTTTGTGAACCATGTTCCTCGCTGCTGAAAATGTCCTCTGATGTTCGACCACCTTCAGCAGGGCTTTCTGTCCCGTTTGTCTGACTTATCTCAGACGTCTTTGAGGAAGATGTTGAACTGAGAGGAAACCTCACAGACTTGCATCCATCACACAGCTCAGCGGTTGTGACTGGTTCTGATTCAGCTCAGACTAGTTTGTTCCCAGTCTGAACCACCATGTTGACTTTAATGTCTCTGCATGTGACACTGAACACAGTTTTAAACATCAGGTATGAATAAATGAGAGCTCAGTCCAGAGATCATTGGGCCTGTTCTGTTATCAGTGGCAGAGCAAACCAAACCAAATATTCACAGCCGATACTTTCTGTGGCAGCATTGCTGGATTATTAGGCTGATGAGGAGGAAACAGTAACAGGATGCTTTGGTGTAGCTGTGTGTCTGACCCTCCTCTACCCCACAGAACCCAACCACACATTTCAGAGCTGTTCAGGTTGGTCCTTTTTCTTCCTTCTCCTACATCACATCCTCTCTTCCTGGTGGCGGTTTGCTGGAACAGCCTCACACTGCTGTAGTGAGACCAGCTCCAGTAATCAGGCTCTCCGGTCCGCCTCTTGGTCTGGGATGGATTCTCAGCAGCCTGATCTACATGGGAAGCTGGAATCTGACAGGTTGGCTGGTCTTCCAAGCTTTGGTGTGAAAGCACTGAACATCTGGTTTGCTGCATATTTGGGACATGATCTGCCCTCTCTGGTCCATCAGCAGACAGTCTGCTGAACGGTTGGTTCAGTCAGATCAAGCAAACCACCCAAGGTTTCACTCAAAGTTGATCAAACAGAAGCTTCATGTCATACAGGCTGCCTCATTATCCAACGTTAAAACTTCTTTGGAGTCATCAGCTGCTCACCACACTCCTTACTGCCTTATGCTCCAGAAACACATGGAGAACTAACCCCCCCCTCCTAGACCTCAGGTGCTTTGACCTTTAACCTCCTCTGACATCATGAAGAAACTCCCTGGTTGACTGTTTCCTGATCAGTTTGTTCTTAGACTGAGGACCATTGGGACAGTGGGGCCTCTTTCTATTCCTCACTTTGTTTTTGCTAAGGATTAGGACTGAGGTGTGAACCGAGTTCAGGGTCAGGGTTTGCTATGCTCTGCTAATGGTTAGATTTGGGTTATTGTCTGGGTTAGTGCATAGAAATGGTTGAAACTGACTGAAAATCAATGAAGGTCATCACATGGTCCTCACTACATATAGCAAGATGTGAATATGTGTGAGACCACCAGACTGCTGTCTTTCAGCTCTACGCTCATGGCCAATCACTTGTTATTGTTCTGTGATAGGAACTACGGTCTAAAGGTGGACAAACATTCAGTTGCCTGCCTGCTGGATTCAAGCAGATCTGATGAATGATGCTCCATGAAAAACAATTCATGAAGCACAAGTGACCCCGGCACAGTCTTGGGTGGGATGTGAGATGGTTTTCTGGTCTTTGTCGATGTTCTTGCAGCTGAATTTTGAAGTTTCTGCATGGAGGTAGGATCTTAGCGAAGAGACCGTAAGCTGCAGAATTGCACTTATCATTTTTATAGTTTACTAATGTTACTGGACTGAGACAAAAAAGCCACCTGCTGCCAGTGTGAAGATGAAATACATTCCTTTAAAGATTTCTATATTTGATTCCCTGCAGATGTCTGAAGATACACCATCAGCTTCTCTTTCTGGGGTCTGTACTGATAACTACAACCTGATTTTATTGTGAAGAAAAGCGTTTGTCGACTATGACTTAAAATCCAAAGTACAGTGAAAACCATGTCAGTCCTCAGCTAAGCTGTAAAAACTGACGCTGTGTCTCCTTCTGTCGCTTAGCAATGAGTCCTAAAACTGAGCTTGTAGCAGCTTGTAGTTTAAGATGAAATGATTCATTGACCAGTTTACTGAATGGACAAAAGATTTTCTATGAGAAATTAGTTAAAGTACTTAAGGATAGTTAATCCAGTCTATATACGTAATACCACAGGTGCACTGTAATTGTTTTAAGATCAAGAAACAGCTTTAAGGTTCCAATTTTATCTTTTTTTTAATAAATGGATTAAGCAATGCTCTGGAGCTATAAAAACCTGTTTTGTTGTTTTCTTTGGCTCTAGTGGCCTTTATTTGGTCACTTTCTGAAAGTATGCAGACAGAAAATGGGATTTCAAGAACGGGGAGAGACACTCAGGCCAGCAGAGCCGGGACCCGAACCCACCACAGCACGTGGGTCATGCACTCCACCTCCACGCCACAGCAGCACCCCATAAAAACCTGTTTTAACTGCAAAAGACGACGGTCTCATTGTGATAGAGGAGGAAAAGTTTGGAGCACAGAAAGTGGCTGATTTCAGAGGTAAATCCAATCAGTGGATGAAATCAGTTCAACATCTGGGCATTAGCCCAACCATCTTATGATTAATTATGATCTTTCACTGATCAGCCGATCAATCAATCAGTGCAGCTGACAACACCTGTGGCTGAATGGGATTCTGTTGTGGTCCAAATTGGACTGTAGTCCGTTCAGATGTTTTACTTTTATTGACCTTGATTAGATCTTAGAACAAATTCAGATGAGAGGGGAGCTTATTATTAAACTTTATTTAGTATTAGGAAATATTTACATGGTTTTCATTTGTCAACAGGAGGAAACATCCAGTGTTTTATTTGATGGGTCAGGTGTATGTGGCTGTGTTGTATACAGGTTCTTGTTGGAGGAGGTTCTGTGGAAACCACAGAGAACTGAACACAAATGCATTCTCCTCCCCGACTACAGTCCCTGCTTTGTTTAGGAGCCTTGTGTAGAGGAGGTTAATGCACCCACAACTCTGAAAGACAGAGAGACAAACACTAATGGCAGTGACCACGCTTTCACAGCAAATATTTGATAACTAGAGGTCTCTGGCTGAGCGCCCCATCCCCCCCGTTCTCTCCCCTCCATCTACCCCCTCTCTGCACGGCCCAAAGGAAAAGATCAGAACAAATGATCAGAGCGGGATCAGCCCACAAATAAACTCTGCTTAAATCAATTCCTCAGAAGTCGGTCGACTCTTGATCCAAGGAAACGAAAAATCCTGTTGTTTCTTTTTAGATCATTTTTACAAATATGAATTTATAATTGTGTAACGTTTTGGATCCATCAGTTAGGAAGGTTCGGTTGTTTTAAAGTCATTTGTGTCACACTGAGTGAAATCATGAAGGTTTTAGATTTTATTCTTACAGGAATCAGACTAATTCTAGGTATCATATCATATCATCTCTTTAGCTTAACCACAAACCTTGAAAACATATTCACATCCCAAAGACTGGCATGGTGTAAAGCGCAGTGCATGGTGGCCGGGCTGCTGCAGGAACACCTGACGGGATTTTATCTGATCATTCTTCAGGGTCTATATCTGCTCTGTGTGGACAGAGAGGATGACTGCAGTTCATCTTTCCCACGTTTTTGACAGCAGAAACCAAATGTTGGTCCAGCATCCTCCAGCTGTTAAAACTGTCTTTCTTTCTCTCCACATTTCTACAGTATTTATCTACATGTAATTAATTCATCGGAGGAGAGGCTGGACCCAAGCACTTCCTGGAGGGGGAGTGAATGAATGTGCAAACATATTTATTCTGGCTGAGATTCATAACCTTCCTTTATGAATCACAGCACAAGCATGTCTAAGAGCTTTTTTTTTATCTTATCTAAGCTTTTCCCAGGCAGAGATCTGTCTATATTGTTTAGTCTGGTTATCTCTGTCTTTGTCTGCATGGAACAAGCTTCTGTTCAATCATTCTGGTCCTGAGTTTTTTATTGGGATAACGATTATCCTCAGTGAGTCTCCCTTCTGACAGGTTTCAGTTTGAAAACTAAGACATTTGTTGCGAGATGATGCATCTGCTTCAAATATGAGATAATATTGTAAAACTGGGATCATATAAAATAATGGCTGTGAAAGTGTTGTCCTTGAGTGCATCCCATAATATGAGGGTAAAGTGATGAAACTGTTGGAAACCACGTTGTTTTAATGAGAATAGAGACACTGTGATCAGATGCAGCCTCAGTATTTAACAATAAGAGTTTCCATGAAACTGGTCGACTTCTAGAAACTTGACTTTTGTTTGGACTTTATTCTGTTCATTTTCCAACCGACCTGTGTTTCCTTTTGTTAGGACTGTTTTTAAGTATAACTGTTAGTGTGGTCCGTCATATGCAGCACACGTATGTTTAGGTTTAAAAAGCTGCATGATGTGAAGCTGGATACAGTTTAACAGAAGAATGTGCTGATTGGTGGAGGTTGATGGACTCGGACCAATATCTGGGTTATCTGTTTGAAAACCACTGCTTATAGTATGTCCAGCTTCAGATTGACACCACATGGATCCAACATCAATGATGTGAAAGGCGTTTCTCAGCCGCACACAGTAACTAAGCCCAGTCTAAACGAGCTGTTTCAGGGTCAATTTCTTCCAGTCAGTGAGTGTCCTGATTGGACGGACCCCAGGCTCAGCTTCCCATTGGCTGTTTAATCACTCACTCGTAAAATAGATCCTTTAACTACGCACCAGTCCTGCCCCTGGTGCTTTGAGTATTTCAGCTTAAAGACCTTAGGGATCAATCGCTAAGTTAAACCAGAGAGTTAAACCATCGTTTTCACAAATTGTTAATTAAAAAGGAGAAAGTTGTATCATTATTTTACCAAATCTACATTTTTAATGTACTCAGGATTCATAGACTGAGCAGGAAACCAGGTAAACCTCCTGATCCTATCCTGTATTATTCTTTGTTATAAAACGTTGAACATTTGCAGGTCATTGAAAGCTTTCCTGCTGCCCTCATGGCTGCTACTCGTCCACCGATGTCCTCCTGTTCTCAAGCATTAATCACAGCCTGCGGGTCTGTTTAGTGGGTTACCCAGCAGAGCCCTCCGTCTTTATATTTCTGCTACCAGAACAAACATCCACCAGAACTTTTAGCCTTTGAGGATCAGATGAATCAGAAAAATTGGACATTTTACTCCTTCTTTGTTTTGCGTTCTGAGCTCCTCTGTGATAAATGATCTTTATGAACTGAACCTTTCTAACAGGAGTTCATATTTTATTTAAACAATTCCAAAAAATCCTCCCTATTTGGTAAAAAAGTTGTGACCAATATCTTTGCTCTAAAACACCATTTAAAAACCCCTGATCTTCTTAAAGGGTCATTTCCATCTAAACTAAACCTGTTTCTTTCATCTTTAACATCTTTAAAAAAAGATTCAATATTTTCTGTTACAGGTTCTTGTTTGTTGCACTTCTGCTGTTCACACCATTAAAACAGAAAGAAAACCTTCTGCCAACGACCGAGATGTTTCTCTTTAATGTTCACGAATCACTTTTTAAATCTGCAAAAACAGAGGAGCTCTGTGTCTTAAAACCAGTGGAGGAGACGAACACATGTAAACACAGACATGCTGAGGAACCATCAGTCCTCTCTAGATCTCCATCATTAAATCCAGGAACAACTTTATCAGAAACAGGTGACAAACAGGTGAGCTGACGCAATAAACATTTCCTTTGTCTTCCATTTGAAATAAAAAGACATGGATCATAAAAAACTAAATATCTGACAATGATCTCTGGAGATCTGAATTTAAAAAGTCGGATCGTTCTACTGAACCAGAAGTGTTTTCTATTAACCTGTGGCTCAGCAGACTTAAAGGACATAATGTTATTTCATGGGAGCACCAGAGAAAATGAAATTTGGTAATGGTATAATTATGCAGACAAATTAGAAATGACAGGCATGTGTGTGTGTTTCTGCCAGGCTTTAGGACAGCCCAGGATATGGCAGAAAGGATTTCATTGTTTTAGCCTCCGGGGAGACGATCCAAGGCCTCCGAATGAGGCCGGAGTGACATGGTTTTAGAACGGCACACAAAGGAAGGAAGCAAAAGCAAAATGACTGCAGTATCCCTGTCATATTCAGATAGGCCCTTCTCTTATCGCTGCTTTGTTAGACTGAGCAGAGGAATATCAGAGCTCGGTATTTTGTTGAGTTTGGACCTTAAAGATTATTTAAAAAACAGATGAGAACATGAAAATGCTGGAGGACAAAAGTGAAGCTGCTGTAGTGAGACGGAGGAGAGGTTCCTGTCATCACTGTCTGTGTGGAAGAAATCTTCTTTCAATTTTAATTGACTAATTCAGTTGGTAGATAAAACAGTAAAACATATGTAATGCCATCACCGCTCCAGGTGTCCTGTTAACTTCTGTTACATTAACATGAAAACTTAACACACTTATAAAGTCTGTGAACATAAAGATACCCAGAACCTGACTTTATCTGGATCTCCCCCCCCTCTCAGATCAATCTGCTTGTGGCTTTTCTCCCTCATGCATCCAAACAGCAGCTTAACACTTTAATTCTGCTTTAAGCCCTAATTTGTCTTTGGTTTAATGCAGAGGTGCATTACGCTTTGGAAGATCACTTTAGATCCGTCCTGTTATACTGCCCCCTACAGGCAGTCTTCTTCTCTTTCCCTCTCATGTTTTAATTAGCTCTCCTAAACGACACCTGCTTTAAATATTAGTATAATCCTTTTTTTTAGTTGAAAGTTGTGAGATAAGACATTTCATTTATATCTGAGTTGTGATCTAACAAACAATATTGGGACTCAGTCCTTTATTTTACTTCTTTTAACTAAACAAAAGAGAGACTTGTTTAAAAACAACATTTTATGTCATTCAAAACAAGCTTTTTATCATTTCTGCTATTAATTAAGTTTTGATATTTTAAAACTTGATAGCATGAAAAACCACAGGGCCTTAATGACGCTCTGCTTGTCTGTGTTTCCTCTGATTGGTTGTTCGTCCAGTCGCAGGTGTTGTGAGATAACGGCTGAAAATGTTTTCTCTGATGATGAACAGGCCGTGCATTATGATGTAATTATCCAATCACAGCCTCGGCCTTCCTGTTCAGGGGTTCCTGTTCCCACTGCCGCTCCTCCTGGCAGCCATTGCAGGCTATGACATCCACACGTCTCCTAAGCTTCAACACGCTCATTCATTTCTCTTTTTACGTCGGTTGAAGCAACAAATGCTGAACAAATGCTGGGATGGTGGTATTTTAAAAATTGTGACTGCTGCTGCCTTCTTGGCCAGGTCTCTGGTAAAATGAAACCGGATAAAATATGAGCTTTTAGGAAGTTCTAGCAATTAGACAATTACTTCTAATACTTTTTAAAGCTTTTTTGCTCCAAAAAACAAATGTCATTTTTTTTAAGGATTATGTCGGAGAGAACAACCAGTAGAGGTGAAACCAAACATCGATCCAAATCAAATAAAGGATTAACGATACAATTGAAATGAAAACATCGATCCAGGCGTCATCTTTAGGATTCGCTCTCTTGCCTTAAAGTGTCAGAAGGTGATGATGTGTTTTAATCATTGTTTATGGAGACAAAGTGGTGATTTAGACGTGAATGATTGTTTGAAATGGACACACGAAGTGGCATCGTGTCAAACAGCACAAAGTGTCGTCATTCAAACAAAGCAAACCAACAAACATCCCCAATAATGCGGCCTAACAGTTTTCAAATTCATTCTGTGTATTTCTTTGTGTTTGATCTGCAGTGAGATGTGCAAGAAGGAGCAACAGAAATAAGGGAGAGCTGTCCCTCGTCTGTCTGAGTCCAAACAGCAGCATCTGAAGCCAATGGCCAGCTAAGGTAACCGGGAGCCGTTGGCTTCTGCAGACCTTTGGGAAAACTTTGGAGGACATTAGCTGGAAGCAGGAACATGTGCAACATAGTCCAGCAGCGACGGCTTTGTTTGAGCCTTTCTGTAGCTGTCGGCTCAGACTGATCTGAACTGTGTGTTCATGTTGGACTCAGACGGGCCGGTCCGGATTCCTGGGATCCTGCTATGATCCTGATCATCATGAACGTGTTAAAAGTGAAGGCAGGTCACAGCTTGATGAGCGGTTTCCTGGTGCTTGTGCCATGTCTGCTTTCTCTTCTGGATCTTCATGTTTATTCATTAATCTTCTAAAACAAGTCACTCGGGAGCTTCCACAGCTCTGACTGGATTTCATAGCCCCAGTTTGACTTTACAATCAGGCAGTTTTTGGTCTCTAATTTGAATAAAGAAGAGAAACCAAAATAAGGAATAGCTAGTGGGGTGTGTGTGTGTGTGTGGGGGGGGTCGTTCTGCTTTAAATATTAATTCCTAAATTCAGAACCAAATGCATGAAAACTCATCTGTTGCCCTGAAAGAATCAGACACATGGATGCTTCCTCACATCCAATAATACCTTGAACCTACTATTGATGATCCAGCTGCTGGCTTGGTCTCCCCCTTCCACCTTCTCCTCATCTTCACCCCGTCTTACCCCCCCCCCTTTGATGCCTTTGTTCCCTCGCCTACCTTCTTCATCCATCCTTTGCCTTGTGGGGCTGTTGCTAAGGAGCCCTGGCAACCACAGCGGAGAGGTGAAAACAGACAGCTAGAGAGAGGAGGGATGAAGCGAGGGGGTGTCGATGGGGGCTGTGATAAGGATGAATGGTTGGAGGAGAAGCACAAAGTGAAAGCCAGATGTGTTATCGTGGCTGATGGTAAATGAACGTCATCAGCAGGGAATGATGGAGGCTGGATAGATGGGGGGGGGGGCAGAGAAAACAAGGTAAAATAAAATGACTCCCATCAAAGAGGCGCATGAAAAGGTTCAATAAAGAAAGAGGAAGTGTGTACAAACAGCAGGGAGACGGACAGGATGTCTTTTTATTTCTCTATTCAACTGACCTCCAGCTCTCCATCCCATCGAGGATAACACATCTGTGCCGGTTACGTTATCTGACCAGCACACCTTGTCTTCCTGTAGATCTGATCCGAAAACCTGGAACCTGACTCGAGCCCCAGTTAGTTTCTTCCCGAGTCGGTTCCGAGTCAGCAAGCCATCTCAGTCTTCAACTGGGATAGCTGTCCTCCGTCCTCCAGAGCTCCCTTAGATCCAGATCCTTGTCGTGCTCACAAACAGTTCTGACTCTTTACAAAACTTCAAAAACATTGATTATATTCATCTGTAGATTTCAGGTAGTGAAGCTCCTCCTGTTGGTATTTATAAATCCATATAAATCCATATATACACACACATCTGCATGCTTTTGTTTTCTATTTATATAAACCCAACTGAACTCTTGAACACGAACAATAAACTGTTTAATACTTTACAGTTAGACAGTCTTAATTATGGTTCTGTGGGCTCAGGCTTCCATCATATTACTAGCTGTCCTTTACAGCTGTGTAGTCTGCTTTATATTGCAGCTGTTTTTTCCTCTAAGCATAGTTGATGATTGATTACCCTGCTCGTCCATAAAACCCAGCAGCTTCTTCACCTCCACCAGGTGCACTCTGATTGCTTTGGGTATTTGCTCCACTTACAGACATGTAGAGTGAGGGATGCTGGGCACTTCACCAAGGCAAGGATGGCATCAAGGAGGAGGTCGCTAGAACACCATGGAGACTCAAACAGGAGTCAATAAGGGGGACATTCTTGAATCTCTGCTACTAAGATTAAAATCTTCCAACTCGCCTTAAAATCCACCCAATCATTTTGTATTGACTTGCCTTCTCTGGCTCATCATCCTCTCTTGTAGTTTGTTTGTTTTTTGGCTTCTAAAACCTTGTCATGTGTTGAAGCATTGAATGGACTCTGGGAGTGTTTTCTTTGAGGCCATTGCCATCTGTCTGATGTTTTCTCCTGACGGACGGATCTCTCCCATGTTCCATTAGTTTTTCCATGTGTCTTATTTCCATGTATCTCCAGACCCTTGTTGCTGGTTACCTTTCTGCTTCTCCTTATGAGTGGATTAATCATTATTCTTCTCTGTTCTCCGGTGCTTTCTTAGGACCTATCATTGATCATCAATCCAGCATATATTGATTTATAGAAGTAAATCAACAAATATGACAACCTAATCAGACCCTTATCACTGTAACTTAACAACTCAGAACCCTCAATCTATCCTTGGCTTGGTTGTGCATTTATACCGTGGTGCCATTTAAGTGAATCATTTCCAGTGACACTGGGGGGGCAGCCCCTCCTCAATACTGCTTGAAAAAGCACTGCTGTCTATTGAAAAATAATAAAACTGAGAGGTGGACAACAACCTCTATAAATCGTCCGTTGACTGCTAATGGATTACTAGTCGATGGATGACTGTTAATAGCTTTCAGATGTGCAGCAGCAATAGCCTATGTCAGGATTCGTTGTTGTCATTATAGACCCATGATGACAGACTGTGGAGACACTTGGCTGAGAATGCACAGAGATAGAACGTCTTTAAGGAATCCTTTATAAGTAAGAGATAAAGAAGAAAAAAATCCCTAAACAGACAACAAGGCAAATTTATTTATATAGACAACTGGGTAGCAAGACAATTCAAGGATAGAAATGAATAAATAAAATTATAAGTTGGATGTATAAAATCTATGTATTTATATAAAATAAAAAAATAATCAGAAAATTAAAGGAAAGTTGGACTGAAAAGTGAGCAATGTTTAGAAAGCACCATCAAAGGCCACTCTAAACAAGTCAGTTTAAAATCTGGATTTAAAGAACCTGAGGATTTTTAGTGCTTTTGCAGTTTTGGGGATTTTTTCTTCCAGGGATCCAGTGGAAGGACTTTAGAACTGAGCTGATATGCTCTACTTTTTTAGTTCTAGTGAGGACGCAGGCAGCAGCATTCTGTATCCACTGCAGCTGTCTGATTCATTTTTTAGGCAGACCTGTGTACTTTCCCAGTGTTAGACCATAGTCACATGGTGACATCATAAAGTACAGCTGTTGTCGTCTGCATAGTTATGGTACCTTAAGCATACACTGTGCGAGTCGTGATATTCCAAGTTTGGAGATCGGGCTAACTCTTGGCCAAATTGCGTGTTTCGCATCATGTGGTATGCAAAGGGTTCACGAACGGCGAATGGCACCTCAGGACGAGCTCCCAATCAGAGGTGGCGGGTTGCAAAAATATCAAACCTGTTTGATATCATGGTCTTGAATCGCAAGTTGAAGCAGTTACATGATCAGACTGAGAACTCTTTCCTCTGAGACTTTCATATTACTCATGCACGAAACAAGAACAGAAGTTTCTTGTTTTTCTTCTATCACTAGCTACCTCTATTTATTGCATAACATGCCAGGTTTGATCAAGACTCCGACCTATCCTTGAGGACGTACCGTGTGAATAGTCTGACTGCATCTGAGCCTCAGTTCATACAGTGTGAGGACATACATCACAAGTTCAGCTTTTGAACTCTGTGATTGATTAGCAAAATCTGAGTTGTGGCTATTGCACGGTGTATCCAGGCTTTATGCTGTTTCTTTAAGATTTGAGTTGAGGCAAACATTTTGGTATCTTTTTATCTCAGGCCTCAGATGGACTCTTGGGGAACACTGTGGTTCTTCCACACTGTGGTTCTTCCACAGTGGAAGGATGTCATTGAACACCTTGACAGGAGAAGTAACTGGTTTGATATAGGCCTGTAGTTTTGCATAGTAGCTTGTTAAAGCTACTCCTTTTCAACAGCAGTTTGATAATGGGGATGTACACGATGTGTCTACATAGAGTGCACATTGTGCTACAGCCTAAAGACAGGCACTGGTCATGAAATGGACCATTTGTTCTGGTTTTAATACAGTTGAACTGACTTCCCCATGGAAGTGGGAAAAACAGGCGATAGCGCTACAACTGTCTGCTAACATAATAATAAAAATGAGGCTTTCTAAAATAAAATGAGTGATCTGAGGAGATATCACCACCCATGGCATCAGTAGATGCAGCTCTGGAATGGAGCAGGCATCGAACAATCAACCTAATAAACTGTTCATCAGGTTGTTTGGTGTACAGATCAACATCATCTACGGCTCTTCTTTGGACAGTCGGTACCTAAAGAGCCACAGAGGATTTTTGGTGATTGTACACACAACCTGAGCCAAGGATATTACATTCTCCCTTAAAACAGATGTTTCAGGATTCATAAATGTAGACTAAATAGGTTAAGGAAAACATGTCTCCTACCTGCCTTTAAATTGTTGAATAAAATAAGATAGTAAGTCAATGTTGACATCCAAAAAAAGGACCTCAGCTCATGATTGTAGTGAACATGCAGTTTAAGTTTTTAAACATGCTGAAGTGGAAGCATTAGGAGTTTAGAGCTGAAATATCTTATCTTGGGTTATATTTACATGTGCTACAACTGGTCCCATCGGACCAAGACACACTTTTTAAGGTGGCTTCAGGTTGAGGCGAACCTCATTGGACTTAGCAAGTGTTCTGGGCGATGTTTCTATTCAACTTAACCAGGTTTGTATGGAAGGTTAAAGGAGACAAAGATGAACAATTCATTAAATCATTAATCATTCAATAAAAATTAACACTGCAGGATGTTCGATGGTCCATATGCAGACTGATACTTTAAAGCAGCCTTATCACATATATACCCAGCATCAGTAGCTCTCTAATGTCTGTTTCTCTTGGATGTTCGAGCTCCAAACTAACAGAAAACCATAATTAAACTCCCCTGCTTCTAGTGGTTCCCAGCCTGTTCCTCAGGGTCCCTGTTCCTGCCCTGCTGGTTTTAGCTGTTTCTTGTTGCATCACAACAGAAAAGATAAATGAAATAAAATGTACAAACCCCGCAGTGGTTAGCGCACACGACCCATGAACGGAGGCCTTAGTCCTTGACGTGGGCGACCCGGGTTCGAATCCGGCCTGTAGTCCTTTCCCGCATGCTCTTAGAAAAGGTGTTTGAATTAGAAAAAGTATATTGAGCAGTAGTTAAATATCTATTTTTTGCCCCAGAAATATTTCTAAATAAATAAGTTATTTTTTGTTAATAGGAAAGATTTGGGGTAATTATCTAGTCAATTAAAGCTGACTGACAGGTGGGGGAGGAGGTTCATCACACTAACTTCTCTTCCTCCTGAAATGACCTGCAGGTCTACCTTTTCTCCTCCATGTGTTTGTATTAACTCCCTCTTGAAAAATGAAACCTCTGGACCTTTTAGCTGCTGCTCTGTGTTTGCATCACGCTCTCTAATTTTCTGCTCACACTTGCTCTTGCTTTTGATGAAAACTAGGTCATTCTGCAACATTGAGCCATGTCTCTTCCCAAGCATGACATCCAGATACACACATTTATCGCCTGGCAACCGTGCATTCACCCTGCACCCCCCAGTTTTTCTCTTCTTTTCCTCCATCCTACTGTCCCAGGAGGTTTGCACAGGGTTCCGAGGGTTAGGGTGAAATATGATGCCACTTTGTTTTGTCCCTATTCTGGGTTGTGGACATGGAAATTGACATGGATCCCTAAACGGAAATTGGAGGTAATTACACACATGGAAGGGGGGGCAATGATATATAATAGTCTGTTAATGTAAAGAAAAAGTGATTGGTAAAACTTCCTTTTAAGGATTTTATAACCTCCATGCTACAGCTGGAGATCCAAAATATAACATTTAATTAACGGCTTAAAGTCTCAAGTTGGGATTCTGCTTTATGAGAGCTACTCTACAAAAACCGACAGCTTTGTTGCTTTAATATGGCAAGTATTGGTTGTTTCTGTACGAGTGTCTGTGTGTGTGTGTGTGTGTGTGTGTGGGGGGGGGGGTTAGTGCCAGGAGTCATTAGGGAATCTGCTAATGCTATTCTAGAGCTCCTGGGAATAACACCATAGACTAGAAGAGGGGTGTCGAGCTCATTTTTCTATTGGGACACATCCGTATCTTCAGGTCTTTAAAATGGCCGTTTTTGAGGTTTCTATTTTCATGATTTCAGTCAGACAAAGCCCACTGCTCTGTTGTTTTAACATTTTACAATTGCTTATTTCAGGTTTGAAACCAAATAATAACTTCTCAGTTAAATATGTGTTTTATAAAAACACGTTTTCACCTTTGATGAAGACAGAACAACCATGCATCAATATCTTCGGGTCCATTCACTCTGTGTTCACCACTGTGCATCTCAGATAAATGTGGATCACGTCATCAAATAGGTTGAGTTTGAGCTTTTAGTAAAACTCTATGGGTCTACTGGTTTCTCTAGAGACAGAACCAGTTTGGAGCAAACCCCCACGGTCACATTCAGTGGTACTGTAGTGGCTTTCAGTGATAGATTTTAGAAATCAGGACACTTGCAGCCGATCGTCTGATTGCCCCAGGACGGGAGAAGAAGCTTTATTTCAATGGTCAAATT
>JAUZNJ010112334.1:0-19981 GCA_034780135.1 Jordanella pulchra | reverse complement strand
TCCTGGAGAGAAATGTCGGCTGGACTGCTACTATCAACACCTTTGTTTACTGGAGCTTGGCCTGTTTTTCAGTGTAGCCCTGTTTCTCTTACTGTGACTAACTGGATATATTCTCTTTCATTCTCTGACATGGGAGCTGGCTTGGATCTCGTATGTCTGTTTGTGTCTTTCCTGATGAGGCCACCTGTGGAGCTGGAGTTACCTTTTATATCTCTGCTTCTTTCTGTCTGCTTCTGTCTCCTTGAACCCCAGTCGGCCACTCACACTAAGCCTGGTTCTGCTGCTGCTTAAAAGGGAGTTTTTCCTCTCCACTGTTGCTACATGCATGCTTGGGGTGAGGGATGCTGCTGAGTACTTTTAACTAATCTGACTGTATGATTTGAATGAATTGTCTTTGTGAAGTGCCTTGAGATGACATATATTGTGATTTGGCACTATATAAATAAACTGAATTGAATTGAAGATTAACTGTTTGGAAGAGTTTGGTTGGATGAGTACAGGAGCACTAACAAAAAGAGACTCTAGATGATTAAATGCCTTGTCTGTTTCAGGAGTCCATGAAAACTGAACCTTCATAGAAGTTAGAGCTTTTAGTGGGAGAGTTGTTTGGCTATAGTTTCTGGTGAATCTTCTGTAGAAATGAGCAAATCCAACAAATCTTTGAAGTTGTTTGCGATTCGGGTGGGATACACCTTGGATTACTGGAAAGAGTGGAGGATGGTGTGTCTCACAACGTTGTCACTGGAGGATGTCGAAGATGTCTGGATTTTTGGTTTTATGATACTCGGATTTCTCCTGTTTGGATTGGGAGGATACCTGACGTATCAATTACAGAGGATGTCGGCAGCATTTTGGGCATTGATCAGGCTGCTGGCAGCGGTTGATGCCCTCACAAAGGCTGTGAACGAGCAAGATCGGGAGCTGAGCCGTACGCTGGGCGCGATGGAACGCAGGCTGGCTGCAGCGGTTGAACTCAAAGGTGAGAGGGTATAACTTCTTGGATGTGCATGCTTGCTTCAAGGCAGAAAAGCCTAACACATTTGGAATATGGATTTTGCCACAAAAGAGCCAGCCAGACAAAGACTCAAGGCTGAGGGAAATTCCTGTGCAGCCTGTTTTCAAAACAAAAGTGTTATTCTTGATTCGACCTACCCCCTTTATCTAATCTCCCCTGGATGTTATGGCAAAAGGGCACAGAAGTCTACTCCCCCCCCTTACCCGCGAAACACCTGTGGATGCGCTCTGTGACTGTTGATTAATTTCCATCTAATCAAGGACATCGCCTGTAGACAGCGTTCACGGACAAATTGAATGCACTCATCATACACACACAACTAATGTCTCATTATGTCAGATTGACTTCATGTGTCCACGCCGCCGATGTGACCCCTCTGCTGAAACGACTGTCTTGTGTTTACTTGTGCTTTTTTTTGTGCTGAGGTTTTTTTGATATCTCAAAGTGTATCCCCTGTACCCCACCCCACCCCTCCCCAATGACGGACGGTTTGTACGGAAACCATAATTTCCCTCTGTGATTGTTAAAGTTTGTCTGATTCTGATTCTGAAGAGGCATCACTTTGGACATACTGAATACTTGGGTTAAGTCATGGTAGCTTTTAGGTATGTTTATTACATCCAGAGGTTCCAGCTTAGAAACTGGGTCATCCAAAGAACTGAGACCTGGGAGAACAGCAGAACCTAAACACAGGGAATGAACTTGATAACAGATATCAGAACTTGATAACTAAGACATGTAAAGCTTGACTTGACATTTATATATATATATATATACCAAAAAAAAAATATCGGACATTATTTTGGGATTATCTAAAATGTAACTGACACAGAAACAAAAATAAAGTAGATGAAAAATAATTTGATAAAGGTGAGAGAAAAAGAGAATATGATAAAAATAAGACTTGAAAAAGGGAATACAAAACAACATCCTTGGAGTCTGTTTCTTCATCTGTAGAGAAAGTGCTAAAAAGAACCACAAAACAAACTGAACAGCATCTCAGACACAAACATCCAATGTAAACAGTGTGATTACTTCAATGAAACATACATACGTATTATTTAATGCAAGATGTATTTAGTGACAGCCAAAGCTAACTATAAGTTTCATCCATATATATCTGTAGGCATATGTGAGCATGTACATGTACATATACGCCTATGTATGGTTATGTACAGCAATTAACAATTAAACAGCATATCTGTAATTGAAACAAGAATTGTAACAGCAGGCATTGTATTTTGAAATCTGAAATACAACAGTGAGATATCTGCAAAAAACCACCAGAAATGAATCTTACTTTTGGCATCTCAAAATGTTCCATTTTCTAAAATTAAAGTATACTTCTTTCTGTGATAGTAAAACATTTGCTTCTGATTTTTTAAACATATTTTGCATGTGTATCATTTTCTGTGAGAATATGTGTTGCTTATTTACTCAAGCTAACTACCATCTGCAGAGACTGAGTCAGGAAAACACTGGGGGAAAACACTAAAGAGGTGGCAACACGAGATTGGTAAATCAGGCTGCTTTCTGCACTACCACGTAAACAAACCACTCAACTGAAGGCCATTTTGTTTCCACCTGCTGCATTTCCTCCTTAATCATGGATAAAACGTAATGTAGGTAACCAGGCCTCTTCAGATATGTGCTTGTGTGTGCGTTTTGTGTTGGGCTTTGCTAATCTCCATCGTTACCTTATATTTACATCATTACAGTATGAAAAAGGTTTGCAGGGAAATACCATGATGGAAAAAGATTAAAATTCATGTTCCTTTCCAACGTGTACATTCTTGTTAAAACAGATTTATTTTTACACCCAGAAATAAATCTTAGATGTTGGAGTCTCTTTTAATATAGGACAACAAAGTAGAGCTGATGTGAAAAAGAAAAAAAGTATCCCTGACCTGTCTTGCTTTCTTATCATCACAGACTTACAATGGGGTTTTAGAAGGAAAGGAATACAGTTTGGGTTTGGTGACTGGTCAGCCCTCCGGGGATTTGATGGAAGAGCTGACAAGCAGTGACAAACTTCTAGTTCTGTCCCTGAAGGTGCTGGGGGAGAGCATTAGGCAGCCAGAGTGATGGACCCTATTTTAGTCCCAGGAAGCTGATAAGAGCGGAGTTCTGAATCACACATTTACAGTCGCACTTATTAAAAAGCAGGGTCACTTCACTCAGACAAGCTCTTCAGATGGAGATGAAGCACTGCAGGGCAAAAGAAAAGATTAACCAAACCTGGAAATGTTCAACCAGACTGGATTCCAATGACTTCATTGATTTATTCAGGACATTTCTACATTCTCTACAATCACATACTATTTATTTCTTCCTTTTCCCAAAAACAAGATGACTATTATGTTTTTGGTTTTTTTTGTTATACCACAAGAGATCGGAAGCCTCTACTTGTTTACAACTGTAAAATAAATCTAAAAAAGAATAAAAAACAAAACAAGAATCTTACTTACTTTTTGTGCAAAACCTTTAAAGGGATATGTAATTAGTGGACCCAGATACAAGCCAGACAGCAAGGAGCGTTTCAACAGTTTATTAAACAAGTTTCCGGATCAGCGGTGGGAAGGAGCAGCAACAACAGGATCTTCTGGACAGAAATATGAGCGTTAATGCACGACTCAGGATGGATTACGAACAGCAGACAGGAGACTGGAAGTTACTGACCTCAATGGAGACCGTGAATATGTCTAGAGAAGGGACTGATCAGCCAGCACGTGAGTGATCCTGACCCTAACCTGATCCGAATAATCGTGCGTTGGTCATAGTTCTTGAGCTGGTTAATAAAGGCAGCTGAACAGGTGCAGCTGATGAGAGTGAAGCAGTGAAGCAGGCGGAGATAATCAGATAATCATAGCAGAGGTGACATACAGAACCATGACAACCCCCCCCCAAGACGTCTGGTGTTCCAGACGCCAAAGTGGGCAGACCAGGATGTTTCCTGTAGAAGTCCAACATGAGCGTCTTGTCTAAGATTAAACTGGAAGGAATCCAAGATCTCTCCTCAGGACCATAACCCTCCCTGTCCACGAGGTACTGAATCCCTCTGCCCCATTTCCTGGAAGAAATTAGTCTACGGACAGTATAAACAGGCTCACCTTCAAAGAGTTGGGTGGGCGGAGGGGGCCCGGCGGAGGGCACGAATCTGGAAGAGCACACCGGCTTGACCCGAAAAATGTGGAATGTAGGATGCACCCTCATAGAAGCAGGAAGACGTAGGTGACCTCCACTGGGTTGACCACCTTGGAAACGGAGAATCGGCCAACAAACCGAGGTGCCAACTTCTTGCTGTCTCCACGGAGGGGCAAATCCCGGGTGGGGAGCCAGACCTTTTGCCCAACTAGATACAGTATGTGGGTGCAGGAATACGATGTCGGTGGCAGCACACACCTGAGAGTCAATCGACTTGAGCATGTTGCGTCTGGCTCTCCTCCATGCCCGCTGGCACCTCATGCTGGTCCGATGGGCCGCAAGAACTTTGGCTTCCTTTTCTTGCAAGGGGAACAGGAACAGACCGGTGGTGATGGAAGGCAGAGAATTGATAGCATGTTCAATCCATGACAGAAAATCAACCCGCTTAGCGGTGTCAGACTCACACAAGATCCTCAGCTTGGTCTCGATCTCCTGATACGCCCTCTCAGTCTGGCCATCAGTCTGCGGGTGAAAACCAGAAAATAGTCTGACCGTGATACTGAGCAGAGAACAGCACTCTCTCCACAACTGGGCGATGAATTAAGGGCCCCGGTCTGAGACGATGTCTAAAGGAATCCCATGCAGGCGGAAAGCCTCCTTAGCAAAAATGTTGGCCATTTCTTTTGCAGAGGGTAGTTTGCCTAGAGCAACCAGGTGGACCATCTTACAGAACTGATCAACAATGGTCAGGATGATCGACTGACCTTGAGAAACAGGAAGTCCAATTATGAGGTCCATAGAAACGTGAGATCATGGCCGAGAGGGTACCGGTAGAGGTCAGAGAAGACCAAAAGGAGGTCTACAGGATGGTTTAGCCCGGGAACACTGTGGACAGGCTAAAACATACTCTTTAACATTTCTATAGAGGGAGGGCCACCAACACATCTGGATAGCTCCTATGGTGTTGAAGCAATTCACACGTTAAATGATACTAAGAAAAAAAAGATACATTTCCTGCCCAGATATATGTACAGATAAAATTAATGTACAAAAAAACTTTTGCACATTAGGGTTTTATCAACCTTATTGCTTATGGAATAAAGCTTTCATATTTTCTGATTCTTGTTTATATGTCAGGACAATATTCTTATAATTTATGAAGATTAAAGAGCAAATAATAGGAGGCACAGAGATGCACACAATACTGTGGTCTTTTGCTCCCCATTTGGAGGTTGGGAGGTTAGGACACCCTTATATTACATTAAACCAAAATCCAAAACAAGTGCCTTTAAAAATCATAATGATATGCTTAATGCTGCATTGACACAGCACAGGATTCCGGTAACAAAATTATCACCTTTGGGTGCTGATCGCTTGCCTAAACATATTGCCAGAAGTTCCATTGATGTGCCACAGAAATTCATGTCATTGAATCTGCTGCTTGGTGGTTACACCTTAAAATGGCGGGAATGCTTTGGAAAGCCAAACAAAGCTGCCAGAGTTGGCTTTCCTAGGTTTGACCAACCATTTTGGAGAGTACCACCACCTCCTTCAGAAACTTTGTCTGGATTTTGAAATTGTTACATTTATTACACTCACTGACTTCTGCTGTAGTTGTTGCACACTTAAGTTCGACGTATGGTGTGTTTCTTGGTCTTTTATAATTCATCTAGTGCACAGGTTTTAAATAACTTGGTTATTTATACAACCAAAGCATGGCAATACAATTAAATGACAACTTTACCCCTTTTCACATACTCAGGTATTTTGGCACATGCTTTTTCAGAACGGGAGCTCTAAAATTCTGCTGAAGGAGCTGCTGAACGGCTAGATTTAATACCTCGGCAAACTATATCCTTGCTGGATTTTCTTACCACAATTTGTTTTTTTTTTTCCTGGCCATAGGCCAAAAAACTCTGTCTGAGAATAGAGCAGACATATCATCCATCCATGCATCTCCTTCCACTTTTTCCTTCACAGTGAAGCCAGTGCCTGTCTCCGGCAGTCTATGGGCAAAAGGCGAGGTACACACTGGACAGGTCGCCAGTCTGTAGCAAGGCAACACAGAGACACACAAAGAAGTACAACCATTCACACACACGATTTAAAGATGATTCGAAGATGTCAAATTAACAGTTTTTGTAAGTGGGAGCCCCAGGAGAACCTAGACAGAACCCACGCATGCACAAGAGGGACATGCAAACTCCATGCAGAAAAAGCTCTGGGCTAGGAATCAAACTGAGAACATTCCTGTTGCAAAGCAACAGTGCTACCCACTGCTCCACCACACAGACATGACATAGCCTGTACAATTGTATGTTTTGTTTTGCGTTTTTGAGTTTTATGGGGGACCAGACAACGGTATGTATGTTTGTGACTCATCTACTGTAGGAGTCTCATATGGAATTAAAGATTATGTAATATATTAATATAAAAATGCATAACCTATGTAGTAACGCATGTTTATATAAATAATACGCAGAAATATAATTGATTAAAGGTTTAGTAGATCATTTTTCCGAGAAATGTGGTGAGAAATGTCAAAGTCAATTTTTGAGTGACATGCGCAAGACCATCCTGCCTGCTCTTTCACCATTGTGGGAAAACAGAGGTTGTAATAATTAGTTACATTTACCCGGTACTTGAGTAGCTGAACCTTTTCACTCTTTTTGCCCTCTGCATTGATGACTACTTTCTACTTTTATTTAAGTAAAAATAATGTTAAAATAGTGCAAATTTTGAGTAAAATGTTTTTTATACTACACAATGTGTGAAAGAATCTCCTAAATACACTTACATCTCATTTCTTTATTTTGAGTCCTTTCTCTTCTCATATAATTGGAAAAACAATTTGTTTCTTGTGACTCAGCCATTTTCAAAGTATACCTACTGTAAGAGCAGTGGAGCTACAATGAGTAGCTGAAACCAAAGATAACTGGATTCATAGACAATAGAATGCAGCAACAACACATACATGGGATTAGCTGAGCCCATCAGAAAGACTGGCATGTGGAACAACCAATGGACTTTGAACACTAAACTGCATAACTTCAATTAAGACAGTGTATGTTTAAATATGCTCACAGACTCTATGAAGATCCAGCCTATCTCAGAGATGTCTGCATGTTTTTTTAAAGACAGTTCTTTGTAAACACTTTTAAGATTTTTATGTTTAATCTTTTGCATTATTTAAAGACATTCATTTTCAACTGTCTTATACTGCTTAATCATTTCACCTCTTAAATTCTTCTTGGTATTTTCTGAATTTCATTAGTTTGTTATCATATGCTGTTTGAGCACACCCAAAAGTAATAATAAAGTATTGACCATTACAAACAAAGCCCTGAGGTTATAATATGCCATATTATTCCTCTCATGCAGAGCTGGAATGTTGCAGCCACATTTCTCAGAGGTGCCGAAAGTACATAATAATTTTCTTAGTTTCAGTGAAACCAAATAGCTAAGAGATGAGTCATGAGTTTACTTTAAGGAAAAAAGAAAAACATATTATTAAGGAAGTAAGATAATAAAATGCTTTATTTCATTTGAAGTGTTAAGCTTAATGTAATGAGTCCACTTAACACACACATTACACATCAGTAATCAGTGTAGGTGGTCTCACTCAACTTTACCTCCCTCTTTTCCCTACCTTCAGAACAAACAGTTCCGCTAATTCTTAATATTATTTTTACAGACATATTAGAGCCCCACAAGGTTGGAGGATATATTGTGTTGCTGATGCAAGAAATGCCCCCCATCACACGACCACAAATATCACAGCAGGAGAGGCCACAGGCGTAAACTACAACCGTACATATGGAGAAACCTTGGTGAACTTTCCCCACACCCAAGCAACCTGTGATTGATTTTCTACACAGATCTCTAGATGGGTGCTGCTCTCCTATCTGCAACAGTAATGAATTTTATTTTAAATCACTGGAACACAGACACAGGCACAGATGGATATGCTGGACAATGTCAGGGCGGAGAAAGGAGGAGAGAAACTAAGAAAACAGGAGGATGAAGGCGGGGTTGTCATTCAGAGTCTGTCTGTCAGCGTTGACAGCGCATCTCCCCGGTGGCCCTATACTGAAATAACAGCCAACTGCAGAGCAATTAGAAATGATGCCTTACTGCTTCTAGACAGCATTCCTGCTCCTTAGTATGCCTCAGTATCTTTTTTTCTCTGAAGGGGTGCATTGTAACATGCACACATGTAAATAGTCATATGAGTTTCTAGCTTACTTCCTCCTCAAGCATGTTGGAACCCTTGAGCCCCGTAACCACGGTGACATCCTAAGGCTTAGATTGTATCCAGGCCACAGTTAGTCAGCAAGCATGATTGGATGACTCATTGCCATCTTGGGGCTTAAACAGCCCTTTTGTCATTATCTCTCGAAGTCTCTATCGCTCCCCATTGACTTGGTCCTTCTGCATTTATCTGCACTTAAGTCTTTTTCTAGGTGAAACAAAACAAATGAATAAATAAAGAAGCTGCCGGTTCTTTCAGAGCCCATGGGAAGGTTCTTTCAGACACCACAGAGAGGTGTTGGAGCACTCTGTTGACTTGCCACATATCTTTTTTTCATATCTACTTTACTCTTCTGTTTGTTTGCCAAAGAAGCGAATGGCTGCTCTATCATTTTGTGGTCATTAGTATTCATAAAGGGATAGTTGTGATATCAAATAAGCAAATTTTTTTTTTTTTACTTTTTTTCCCCAAGATTATAATCACAAGTGGTTTGACACAAATATTTTTTTTTTTAAATCTCCAAATTTATTAAATGCTTAACCCCCCTTTTTTATTTAATCCTTTTATTGTCATGTGAATCAAATGTAATATTTTTGCTGTAGGCCATTTCTTTCTGGGCAACTCTGCCTTTCCTCCATCTTCATTATGGTGGCCCATGAAATGATTTCCGTGATGGGACATAATGCCTCAAAAGATATATATATAAAAACATATTCTCGGCAAACTAGCTCATCCGATCAGCTCTGTTCTGAAAGCTGGACTCCATCTGGACTGACTGTAACCCCTCTGCTCAGAACCCTCAGTCTAACCCTCAGTCTAACCCTCCCCTTGAACCTTGTTGTACATAATCTGATGTAAGACTCTTCCTGTTTGTCATTGCTACAAATATTTCCAAGGTTCATGAACTCACCATCTCTCTCTGCTGTCTGACAGTGTGCTGTTTCCTCGAAGGACCACCCTCTTAGATCACTCAAGCAGTTAGTCTATCAGCTTTTTCAAATCCCAGAAAAATAAATCTCTTAATTTCATTTTGATCTCCTAGGGTGTTCTGCATGTGAGCTAGATATTTACGTAGACCCAATCATGACAGTTTACTAACAAAAATCATTCAGCACTACATCAAACAGATTTCAAATATACTCTTAAGCATATTTGTGAGACTCAACTAAACTAAGCTACTAACAGCGTGTGCAGAATTATTAGGCAAATGAGTATTTTGAACACATCATCCTTTTCATAAATGGATGTGTGTTGTGAAAATGTTGTAGATGGAAGTGTCTAAAGTGTAAAATAAAGTGTCTAAAGTGGGGTGGGGGACGTCATCAGAAGGCAGGGCCCTTCAATAATGATCCCCTCCCCAAAAACCTACATGTGTGGCCGTATGATGGAAAAGGCAGAGGGAGGAAACCCAGGATGGGGAGCTGAGGACTGGGGCGCTTACTGCACTCCCAGGGAGCCAGCTCCCCCGCTGACTCTAATAGGCACCCCCGTTCCCCAAGACCAAAATCACTCATGTATTGTTTGACTACATTCAATGATTGCCAACTGCGCTGAGTCCCTGCCGTATTCAGCCTGTCTATTTCTCCATTTAGACCAAAGTTGAGGTCACCCCCAATAATTAGAGAACAGTCCCCGTGCTTTGAACGTGCGAGGGAAAGTTTGTGGAAGAATGAGGGGTTGTCAACAATATATGCTGACAATACATAACTTTTGGTTATGAATATATATTTTAATTTTGATGAATCTGCCTTTGGGATCAATAAATTTGTCTAATAAAGTAAAACTAATTTATTTGTTGATTAAAATTGCTTCTCCTCTCTGTCTAGAGTTATAGCAGGCTCCAAACACATCAGGGAACTCAAGAGAGTTAAGATCACTTACAGTGGTTGCTGATTTATGGGTTTCTTGTAGTTAGACAACATCTGCATGTGATCTTTTAAGCTGATTTAAATATCTTAAACTGCTTCTATCTGGTGCCAACTCCATGCACATTCCATGTCACAAACCTTACATTCAACATAGGTGTGAGTGAGAAGAAGAAAAGTACATGCCTCTAAATAAAAAGTTATACCTAACGTAACCCAGGTAGCATCAAACCGTGTGCTTGTAATTATGTGGACCACAGGGAAGAAGCAGATGAATAAGATAAAGGAAGACAGAGAATTAAGAAAGTGCAATGAGTAAAAAAAGGTGAAAGAAAAAGAACCCCAGCCCATGCTTCCTGTACCCAGCTGTGACTAACATCCATACAAAGTGCTCTTGAACTGTGCATATATTTCATTTATCACCGTGATCCGTTCTATATGCTTTTATCAAGTGTCACATGTTTTAAATACACCTGTTGTGCATCAAATAATGCCAATGAGTGATCTTCTAAACCCTGAACAACTGACCATTAATATAAAGTTTGTCAACTGCTACTGTAGCTCTGTCGACTTCATTAATATATTTCTTCCTGATTGGGAATAACACCAGCCTACGATCTAATATTTCCTTTGGAAACTGCTCAACGCTGAAATCTGTTCCTCTCAGCTCTCTGCCCTGACTCCTGACCTAGTCTTTTTGTTTATAATGCTCAAACTTAGCTATGATTGGTCTAGGACGGGTTTTATCAGGCTTCTTTCCTCCGAGCCGGTGAACGCAATGGATGGTTATGTTTTTTACCTGGTCCGCTGGGATTTTTAGCTTCTGCTGGAGGGACTCACGGATTGTCACCTCGGGATCTTCTTCCTGCATTTCCACGATTCCTGCAAAGACGAGATTGTCTCTCATGCTCCGTGATTGAATGTCCATAATGGATTCCTTAATCTTCTTATTTTCGCTGGCAGTAACGGAGGCTAGCTACGCTTGGCTGTATTCCAGCGACTCTCTCAGAGCATTAAACTCCTTATGCAGGACTTCTACCAAGGCGAGGCGGGCGTCCAGACTGGTTAGCTTTTTGTCGATAGATTCCAAAGACAATGAGACAAAGTAGAAGTAGAAGCAGCACTGGTTGCATTTAAGGTACAATCAGAAATTTCAGAATCTAGCGAACAGTTAGTTTCCAATGCTGTGAGCAGATTAATGTGTGTGCAATCAATCATATACAGATTATTTACTTAATTAATCAGTTTCCTTAATTTTGCAGTGCTAATTAAGTGGTCTGTCTTCATTGTTCATTCATACATTAGCTTGTTTACTTTACATTGCATTAAAATCTTTTGCTTATCTGCATTGACTTTGGCATTGTGATATCTGAAAGACAATGACACCTTTGAGAATGAGCCTTAGGAACTGGATTAAGTAGGTGTCTTGAGGGAGAGATACAGTGCAGACCCAATGGGTGTTTATTCACCAACATTTAACACACACAGCCCCCCTTAGGTCTCAGCAAGAACCATCCTGCAATATGGCCAACTTGCAGCCATTTATAGTTCCTGGCTGCTTCAGTTAACAAGCCCACCAAGAAACAGGGTAAAACACAATACATACACACAAACAAACTTGACAAAAACAACCAAATTTTCAGAATATTTACAAATACTATCCATTTTTAATCAGACATTTCATTTTTAGAAAGACATTTCTTCAAATATAAATCCACCATTAAACATTAAAATGCATAGCTCTTTTTTTTTGCTCTTTTATGTATGTAAGGATATAAATGATCGTTTGATTGCACCTTCTTAAATGTTAAAAATAAAAACAAATCCTCTGAGGAAATGAACGGTCTCTTTGCAGATATGAGGATGAAACAGATATGAGGATGTAATTTTTTCCAAGCAATTCTTAAAGTTTTGTTCACCAAATAACTAATTGATTAATTAATCAAAGTAATTATGATTATCTAAATGATTAATTAAATTAATTAATGCATTAGTTAAATAATGCATTTGTTTTATTTCAGTGTTAGTTAATTTTGTATTGTGGATATTTTACATTTCTTATGAATATAATACAATTTTGTTGAGTGTTAATTACATGATAAATGCTTTGCATTATCAAATTTAGCATGTATTTTGTTACAGGTTTGTAGTTAACATACATAGACAAGAAATGTATGCAGCTTAACGACCCAGAATTGTAGTTAAATTGACCCAGCATTTGGGCAGAGTATATAACAAATATACAGTATGTAGCTGAAACAACCTTGGCTGGTAGTTAAATTGACCCAGCAAATGTACGTAGTTGAAAGAACCCAGAATCGTAGTCAAATTGACCCAGCATTTGGGTAGAATATTTGACTCATCTGTTGGGTTAAAATGGACTACCCATCTTGCTGGGTCAAATTAACTACTACTGGGCTGGTGCAATAGTGACCCAGCGGTTGAGTTATAAAAGAACCCAAAATGGGTTATTTTTAACCCAGCAGTTTTAAGTGTGTAGGCAAATGAACTTTCCAAGCTTGACCATGATCTGTATGACTGAGAACCTTCTCAGATAGACAGATAAATGTTTTTACCAAAAGATTGGTTGGACACATAACTACCTTGCAGATTAGTAAAATTCAACCAATTGTTTGAAGGTATTGACCAATCTGTTTTTTTAGAGTGTAGCTGCTCTTCAGGTTGCCATGTTCCTGAAATTTTCTGATTACCACTTGTCCTATGACCAGTAAGAAAACAGCAGTCTGCTCCTGTCACATTTTGGCCCTTCATTTTGTACCAGCTCTTGGGTATGTGAAACAAAAAAGAAATAAGCCAGTCCAGTCCTGATGCCCCTGATCAGACATATTTAGACTCCTTCCTCAACAACAACCAACTTGAGTCCTTTTGTTCAGCTGACTTTATTTTTATTTATTTATTTTTTGCTCCATGTTTTCTACATTTGATCTCCTGTGAATTTTCGCCATTTGTTACACCGTGATGTGCATTTACCTTGTATTTTTCTTGTGCTCCCACCTTCTTTTACTACATACCTCCTGATAAAACCTTCTAACATTACTGTGTGTCATCTCTCCATCCTCCACCATCCGTATTCCCCCACCGCTGCTGCAGATTTTTTTTCCTTATCCCAGCCCTCTATTCTCTTCTAGTGTGACCTTTCCTACATTCACCGCAGGCTCCTACTCTCATGTCATGTCGAAACATGGAGTAAACCTGGATCTGCAAAGTATGCAGCTTGGCCTGTTTTTTCCTCTTCCAAAGCATGTTTATTTGTGGAACAGATTTTTTTGTCCTACCAGTTCATTCAAATGGAATACTGTCAGAAAAACAAACAAACAACAAAATAAATAAAAAACAGCAGCTCATCGTTGCCAAACAAACACCTACACTCCCTGTCCAATTGTCTTTCATCCATCCACCCCAGCACATGCTGACGGCTTGTCACCTCAGTGACGGGGCTGCACAGAGGTGACACTGCGTCTGTCACTCTGACAGCTGGCATTTCAGAGCCATTCACTAACTACAGAACTCAGTGCAGGAAATAAATACAAAGAGATAGATTGAGACACAGAGAGAGGAGGAACAGACATGAGCAAAATGAAATAAAATACGACAGATGGACAGTTCTGCTTTAGATATCTATGGTTATCTCCACATTGTCCAGAAAGATAAAAGGTGAAGCCTATTATGCTGCAAAGTCCAGAAAAAAATTTTTACCGACACAAAGGAAAAAGGTGTTTGATTAAAGGTTGAGTTTTTCTGACAAAGAACAAGTATGTTTAGAAGAATGCCTGTGTTGTAAAACTTCCATTTTTTACAAAGTGCATGTTGGTTAAGGACTTGTGATTAGTCCAGTGGATAAAAAACTTTGATGACACACAGGAAATTGTATAGTTTATCCCATTAACACAATGTATCTGCAAAAACTATGGAACATTCCTCCTGCATGTTGCAGTTGCACATGAAAAAGAAAATAGGCTTTATCACTCTGAGAAACCTGTGTGTGAGAGGCTTACTTTAAGAGGATCTAACTGTGCTGAGGAGTAGTGTGTAAAGTATTGGCTTCTACTACACTGAGTGCCTTCTGCGTAGTGCGATGGATCTGCAGGATTCTGGAGCTCCACAGCAGCATGCATCCTGCAAAAAGCTCCTATTTTTCATAAAGCGCTCTTTGATAATCTATGCATGTTCCTTTTTTATACGTGCAACTATGGTTAAAGGATTTTGAAGCATGTTATCCAGGACCAACACTAAATCTCTAAGAGATTCAGCATTTCGTTTAATAAATGGTTAGGAAATTTGCATGTGGTCATCTTTATAATTTTTAATTGAATGGGACTATGTGTAACTAATTTGGCTATTCATTAGCAAAAATCAAGTATTTCCTTCTTAGCAACATATCCTGCTAAAGTCTAATGTTATGATATGTTATCAGAAATCAGAAAGCCTTTATTGTCATCATATTCTACAATGAATACAATGAGATTTTTGGGACTTCCATTCAGCTACCGTGAAATAAAATAAATAAATAAATAAATATAGTAGAAGGAAAAGGAAAATGTAAACAGGACTGGCACAGTTTGTGGCGGGGGTAGTGCAAAACAGGTGAAAAGTGACCGTCAGTGCACTATGAATCGCACTTCAGGATTGCAACTCACATAGCGGTAAGCATGAGGGTCCAGATGTTCTTCTGACAAAGTATGTCCCTCTCTCTGACATCCTGAATACACCCTTGTGGCTCCTTTAAATCCACAGAGAAAATATTTTTCTTCCTCAATCTGGACCTCAGGTCTGGACACACAGAGACCCCACACAGAGACCCAACCCAGCTGGTCATCACGTTACATGTGGTGCAAACTCTGGAACCTCAGTCCATTTTTGCAGGTGAAAAGGACAGCCTCCCTCTTTTGAAAGCTCTGAGCTAAAACCCCAGCATTGTCGATGTTTGATGCCCAAAAACAATTTCCGCATATTGATCGTCATATCAGCTCCCAGCTTGTTGCCATGGCCAGGTGTCTTAAAGTTATCTGGTGTATGTATTTTTTCTGCACTGTGAAGCAGTTCTGATCCAAAGACCGTTCAGTCGCTCCTTCCCCCTGACCTGAAGCTGTGGAAACAACCCACCTGTTCCCTGCTTCAGCTTCCCTGAAATGTTGCACATGTCCAAAAGTTAAGATTCCACAATATCCACCTATAGCAGTTTGGGTTGACTGACTATTTCCTCAAGCCACAAAGAGAGACGTAGGACCAGACAAGCTGGAGGAAATCTGCCACAAAACAAGCTGCTCATAATAGAATGGACCAAAATCCACCTTTTTCCCTTCATTTGGAACAATGGTAAGCTAAGAATCTTATCATTTAATGGGTAACTTGCCTCAATAAGGTTAGAATTGGTAGTTCGATGTGGATTTTATTGAAGGAGCTCCAGAAACTGTTTTTGCTGATGTTTAACTTAGTTTAATGATCTTAAAGTATTTATGACCTATTTTTGGTGCTGTCCACCATCTTATAGTTCCTACCTGTGGTCAGCAGCATAGCTCGCTGCTAATACTAAGGTTAGTTGATTGCAGTAACCTGTTGGCTAGCTGTTGCTAGCTGGGCTTAGCCGTGTTCATTGCTAAAATATTGGTTGCTGTAGCAACAGCAGTGTTGCGTCCCTCACATCACCAATTGTTCTCTTGAATATGCCAGCCCATCAAACGCTAATCAAATGCACATCAAATGCAGTGTTTATTGGTAATTAGTTTATTACTGGATTAAGTGAAACTTGAAAGAGTTGAATGATTAATTTGTAAGTTCCTGGAAATGATTCATTATAAATGTCTTGAAAAGATTTCAAAATGTGAAAAATATTTGGAAAACGTCATTCATTATATAATCCAAACTGCACTATTAGCTGAGAAAAGAAAATCTTTACAGATAAATGTGATTTATGAGTTGTCAGTTATATTAATTTCATTTTAAACTCCTTTACTGCAAATGAATTGATTTAATATTGCATTTTCATTACTACAGAAATTACTGACTTAATGCAGTTAACTGGATTTCCTCAGATAGAAACCACTTAACCAATCTTTCTTTTTGATTTGAGTGTAGGCTCCTTGTCATGTGCCATAGGATGATGTGTTGGGAATTGCCGCTGCATAAATAAGCTTTTGTAACCCGCATTTAGTCAATTAGCCAGACTTTTATTTTGCTGGCCCACTTCCTGTGTTGCCCCAAATTGTTCAACTTATTTAAAGCCCCGCCTTCAGTGCATTTTGAACATCATCACCTGTTCCACTGTTATTTAGGCTGGCTGTTGGCGTCTTGCTGATAATTTCATCTTGGAAATTCATCTAAATCTTTGAAATAACTGATTTGAACTATTGGTGAGTTTGCTGGGTGGATGGCAGTATTGTGCACCATAAAAATGTTGCTCAATTGATCATTATAGCGTTGTTTTATTAGACTTTATTAGACCGTCACTGGTATTCACAGCTGATTGTAGTTCTGACACTCTCTGCTCAAAGGTAACTATTGGGTTTATGCAAGATTTCTTGAGATTTGAAAATAGCATGTAGCTACATTTAATTTTAAATTGCGCAGTATATTTCTTTTTCTCATTTTGCTTGAGTATTTGAGTTAATTTATTTTATTTTCCTTGATTGATATTTTGAAAGTGAACTTTGATTTCAACTTTAACCTTAATTTGATTAGTTGAAAATATGATTGATATTCTTTTGTTTTAAATTATGGTTAATTTAACCAGACTAAAATGTTTAGTTTAATTATTAGATATTTAATAATTGCATTTGTTTGCAGATAATTGTTTAAAACACTTAATGGGTTGTTCCGGCCCTTTAGGTCGGGTTCCCCCCCCCCCTTGATGGATAAGATCTTCAGATCCTCTTTGAACTGATGGCGAGCTAAGGACAAGGACTTTGATCTTTGAATTGATTTATGTGGAATCAAGTTGTCTCTCAATGTGTATTTGTAACTGTTTTTTTTTTTTTTTATTTTTCAAATCACTAATACATTCACACCAAAACTAAAACAGTGCTTGTGTCTTCATTCACACCTCAAACTCCTTCAAAAAGAACCATCTTCTGATGCTGCTTTTGTAGCCGCAGTTAGCTGTGTGGCCTATAATTGTTACACTTTACAAAATTTAATTGAAGTAGTTATAAGGTGTGTTTCCATCCACATGCCATGCAATTTTTGAGCAAAGTTTTAAAATGGCTAAAAAAAGAAAAAGCTAATTAGAATTTTTTCCATCCATCGGAGCGGGTTAATGAGGCGATGCAAGGCAGGATTTCTGCTTATCAGAAATGAAGCAGAAAACATACAACATTGTCATGTTCTCGGACAAGTGTGCATATATCCAAATGTCTGAATTCACTCATTTACTCATTCTAAACTATGAGCCCAAGGCAACAAGGCCACATGAAAAGACCACTGGAACCATCAAAACATCTATTGTTTTAGAGTTGAAATTCTAGGAAGCTGGGAATTACAAAGTATTAATGCTACAACAAGAAGCGGCCAGGACACAAGCTCAGATAAAGGAGTTAACATCTGACACTTTTCGAAGCATTGGTACCAAGCTCCAGTGGAAGAAATTGATGCCTTATCCCACAGAAAAGCGTGTTGATAGGAAGAGGTGTGCAGTTGCAAAGTAAAACACATCTGTTTTGGGGGAAATACAAAGTAAGATCTCTCAATCGCAAAGGAAAACAGCCAGGTTTGCCCAATTTGACAGACCGTAAGATATGAAATCAATAAAACATTTGACTAAACATAGTACTTCCCCATGACAGGTGTCTAGAAGGACAGAAATCAACAATAATAAAATGGTGATCATCTTTAAGCTACTTAAAACAAAAGAAGATATGGTCCAGGACATGTGCAGCTTAATACTCTTCCCTCTTTATGAAAAGGAAGAACTTTGAAAAACTTCATATAATACTTTTTGAGAATCTGAGTCACTGCCTTGACCCGTAGCATATAAAACATAAAAAACAGTTTACATTGTATATCTTAAAATCCTCTATCTGTTCTGGTTTAATGGCATGCTGAGCAGGCTGGTCATGAATCTGAGCTTTGCTTTGTAGTTATGCCAGCTGTCCTTTTTTTTATTTTTAAACTCTTCATTATCTGATCCAGTCAAACACAGGGCATAGTTTCAAGTTGTGGGGCCCCGAATCATAGGTAAAAAAACAATAAAAAAATCTGCACAAATTAGGGTTTGCTCACTCATAGAAAGAATCTCTCTATATGCACTGCAGTCAGTATGACGAGGATAAACAAATCCTATCGGAGATTAAAAATGTAGAGATGACTGGTGATATCTGGGCTTAAATTGTGCACCAGTCAACAAGAGACATGCAAAGTTAATTAAAGTCAAGGTAATTTGGAAAAACAAGACAATCATTAAAACTCCACAAGGGTGGAGCCAGAAATGAAAAACGTAGGTCCATAATCATCCCTGGTAGCTGCCAAACAAAGGTTCCAAGCCTTCGTCCCTGAATTCAGATATACACAAGTTAAAAGAAACCAAAATACATTGATGCAGATGGAATATAGCAGACAGGTATTCAAGGACCAAACTGCACTGCCTCAATTAATGACCAGAAAGGAATGGCTTAAGCTTTACATTGCCAGTAACTCACTGAGAACCTTTCTTGTCACACTTGAGGCTAATTTTAAGCCAGATGTGTTAGTCTAAATAGAATGCAACTGACCTGCCCCCACTGCTGTTCTGAACAGGCCTGAACACTCTTAGTAAACTAATAAAAAAAACTGGCTATGGATACAGACTCTGACTGACTCCCAGAATACTGTAGGTGTCGAAAGATGAGCAAAAAAATGAAAAAAAAAAAAATAAATTCCTTCCACTTTAAGCCAATTTTGTAGTTGCCATGATCCTGATGACTGCAAAATTTACACAAGCAGAGGAACTGTAATCATTAAAAAGCAGCTGAGGAGCGCTGTTGGGATTGATATTGTAGGTGTAAAAAAAACCAACAACAAACACAAAAAAACAACCAAAAAACAAGGGCTAAAGGGAGGAGCATAAAAGAGCCTGGAAGGTAATGTTACAACAATCTGATGTAGGTTTTCCACTTTGAACTGAGAATCAAGATGATATGCCATTTTCTATTAAGAAAACCTACATGTTGAACATTATTTTAAGGTCCAACCTAATGGTCTTCAGCTTTAGTCATCAAGATTTTTTGTCACACAGCTTTTATTGCAGATCGATCTTTACTTCAACAAACCAAAATCAAGTGCCTGAATTAGCTTCTGAGCATACCATTAATTGGGCCTTTCAATTACATTCAGTTATATTGCACTTCAGCATAACTGGAAAACCTTTTTTTAAAACTGGGTTATATGTGGTCTAAAGTAACAGAACTGGAATCTTTGGCCTCTCTTTTATATGTTTATATATGTATGTTCACACTGACACCCACTGATGACAACATCATGTTGTGGAGATATTTTTAATCAGACAGAACTGGATTTTTACTCCAAGTGTCAATTCTTGGCAGGTCCAAATATGTGAGTCTAGTAATAAACCCTAGTTATAAAAAAAAATCCATGATCTGAAATTGTATTTATACAGTCCAAAGTAAATGCTGTTATCCTTTTAACCCTTTTAGGACTACCATTATAAAGGTCCGCATGAGCATCTTTTTACATTTTTGGATGCTGCAGAGTCAT
>JAUZNJ010112323.1:0-19983 GCA_034780135.1 Jordanella pulchra | reverse complement strand
TATATATATACAGACAGAGAAGAAACATCTCAGAGAAAGTTGAGTACAGTATCACAGGGTGTCACATTGCATTATTGCATTATATCTAAATTATTATTTTCTTGGGTGTCCTCTTATTTCTGGGTTTTGTGGAAAACATAATAGAAATGTAATTATCTTAATATATACACCTATCAAGTGAGCAAACATGTAGGAACCTGTATTCTGATAATTGACTGCGTGAATACAACAACTTGTTAGTAGATCAAGAGAGGGTTGGAACTGATAAAGTAGAAGATCGACAAATCCACTTGTCAAATCCCTAGAACCATCTGATTCCATCAGTCATGAGTCATTACTGGAAGTCCCTGGTTCAAACTTTGATCAATAGTTCCTTATCATGTTTGGGAAATCCTGATTAAGATGAATGTGCTCTTAATCGGATTTCTCTCTTTAAAGATGCATCAAAATAAAGTTGTTGTCTAATGTCCTTTGTTTATTTACTTTTGTAGCATCTGTCTGCGATTGCAGTGGAGGTTTGATTCTATAATCTCAACAATAAAAATATGGTAGAAGGAATTCCAGCATTGATGTGTTGATGAGCTGACTTGAAGGCAGCTAAACTGTTGTCCCTACTGACCTAAAGTCTGATTATTTTAAGCAGAGGTACATGACGATTGGCTGACAGGCCAAATAAACAGAGTCGGTTTGAACTGTTTTCTCACCGTTGTCCCACTTTGATCCTCTGCTTCCTTTACTGACAGACCAAGGTCTTGTTTTTCTTTCCTGGTGTTTAAAGAAATTTTGCTTATTCTCATTTTGCAGAGCAAAGGAATATGAGACGTCAATGGAGGCGAAAAATCAGTTTCCCGACTCCCCGTACAAAGCCAAGTGAGTACATATCTTTACATATTGTTTTTAAAAAAACTAAAGAACATTTAAACTTCCTTAATCTAAGGTCCTTTAGGGAATAATTATTACTTTTATTCATAATTACTTTCTTTTTGCTACAAGACCAATTTAGTTGACAAATTCTCCTTAAATGGAAGTTAATATGTATTTATCTTTTTCCTTTCTCTTTTATTTTAGGGAGCTGTTTTTCTGATTCTCTTTAAATTGTTGGTTATTCATTTTTTTCCCCTCTATATTGTTTATTTTTTGGTAAATTTATTGTTATTTTTTTCATTGATAGCTACAACCTAAACTTTTTTTTTCATTCTTTATTTCGTTACATCTGTTACACATTGATGTGTACTATTTTTAAACTTGCATAGTAGATTTGATATTTGTTTTGCAATTTATTGTAGTTATTATGAGGTTTGACATTGAAGCAAGAATAAATGATCTCTTTTTGGAGAGACAATAAATCTCCCTGATAGCTACACCTATTTATACGCATGTTCCGAGTTTCATTTTAAGATTGTTTTTAAGCTATTCCATTACCTGTTTAAATGAATTCTCCATAAATGTATATATTATTTCTAAGTGCTGGTTGTGTTTGAGCTTATTATAAAAGACTATTTTAACTAAATCTGTAGTAAATGTCGCTCTTTTGCTTTCCTTTAGATTACAACGCTTGGTAAAAGACCTGCTTAAGCAGCTTCAGGGCCAAGATAGTGGACAGTGGGCCCACAACAAAGCATCTGGACTGGACAGAACTCTGGGAGAAATCTCCCGCATCCTAGAGAAGCAGGTACATAAGCAGTTCAATCACACATTTCAAGGTACCAAAGTTTAGGTTCATTAGTTTTTATGTTTTTTGGTCTTGTTTTGTGCCAAACATCCTTGCCGACTTTGTTTTTGCCATTATCCTATTTCCTTCATACTTATTGTTTTTGTTTGGATTCCCCTTAAGGCTAGCACATACTCTGTAGGGGTTGTACGGTAAAGCCCGGCCTTAAAAAGTCACGTTTTTTTTTTTGCTTTTTTTTCAACATCTGAAGTTTTCCATCATACTGTTCCTGCGATCTAAGCATATTTTAAAAATAAATTATGATCAGAGGCAGTGTTCAGGTTGAAAGCTTCTGCAGCATCATGACCCCTCCCACTGCACATCCCTGTTTAGCTCGACTGCAAAATCTGAAAATGATTTAAATCAGCTTAATGCGAATACTTCTGCTTCCACAAAACTATGGACCACATTGGATTGGAAGAATAAGGTTGACCTACATGCGATCAGACAGTGGCAGCAGAAGGAGGTAAAACAGCTAATATGTCACTCAGGTCTGTTTGCTAAATTAGAGGTAAAGTTTATGCTGTCTTGAGGAAAAAGCTACAGTTGGTGTAAGACATCAGTAAAATAAATACTGAGGTAGACGGCTTGGTGATTCTGTCCTTAACTTATCAACCTGAAGTGAAAATGTTGAATCTCTCCATAGCTATAGCAATTTATTCATACTTTTTTTTTGATTTCTGTTGCTGCTTTGTGTATGTTACGATATTGGTGCCAAAAATTATAAGTATTGATGCACACTTGGAAGGGAGTGAAAGCTTGCAAGGGTTAGAAATTTTCAGCATGACATCTGTGATCTAAAAACAGCTTCCACTGAGAGTTCAAGTTAACTATGACTGTAGAGATTATACTAAAGATCTGCACTCAAATCAGCAAACATTTCAATGGCTTTTCCCTTGTTTCTATTTTAACTGGGACATTTTAGAACTAGAGCTGTAATAAAGTAACGTGAATTTTCTGTTTAAGTTTAGCACACTATCAGAATTTCATACCAACCCATGCATTATGCTTAACACTCTGCAAGAACAGAAAAATAAATAAAATATTTCTGGTAAATTGGTTCCATTCTTCACACAGAGGAAGAAGATTTGGTAAAGATCCATACCGATAGATGAGTGTAATACCTGTCAGACACCTAGATGGACACAGGTTCCAATCCATTAATGTGTCACAAATAAGATACAAGAACCAAACCAGAGCTTCAGGAACCAAATGATGCCATTCTGTTCTTAGAGAGAGAACAGAGGAATCTGTTCTCTCTTTTAGTGCTTTTTCACCGTTCGCATGTTCCTAATGGGGTCCTTACAAAAGAGCAAACTGTGTCATTTGTTTAGACAATATAAATTCATTTTACCAATCAAATAATGCAATAGGAGTGAGTGAACTCCTCACAGCTGTAAATTTATATCGGTATAAGCATTAATTAAAACATCTGCCCCAGAAGGTTTTTTTCTTAATTCACACATTAATTTGTAGCTGGACATGTTAAGAATTTAATCAACCGTCTCCATGCTTATGATGAAGGAAATATACAACACACTTGCTGTAACAAGTTATAAATTTCCTGCGGAAACCTCTTGGAACCTCTCCGTTCATGTTTTGGGTGTGAGGATGGAGACATTATACTGCTCTGACTGTAACGACTTGGGCGGCTGGAAAGGCCATTACCAAATTTCCCCAGAGAGCTAAAGAAAAAGGTGGCGAAGGTGGGTGGCAGAGCATCCTGTATGCAATGAGGAGGAGACAAACATGATAGCAGCAGCGCTCAAGCTGCTGCTACAAGAGAGCCCCTCCTCTTAGCATCCAACTCCCAGCGGGAGATCAGGGGTCAGTGGGCCACAGGCTCCATTCAACAGCAGTCACAGGAAAGGGGCAGATCAAGCCTCTTTCTGCTTATGTTTGCTTTGCCTTTTACCCCATTTTAAAGCAGATTTTAAACACTTTTCAAAAGTTTCACTTTAGCACCTACCTTCACTGATATCATACATTTGCTCAGCAGAACTATGATTCAGACATGGAGCAGATCGGGGACCACTTTCCCCTCTAATCTTTTGACAAATTTAAATAAATATTCTCTCCGTCTGCATCGCTGTCTGGCCCAAGAGTCACCAAGTTGAAGCCATTTAGATTATTTGACCTAACAAGCATCTCTCGTGTCATAGACTCACCTAGAGATTTGTTTTTCTCTTCCATATCTGATTCAGTCTCCACTTTCTTAGCTAATTCCTTAGACGGCATTCAGCCCTCCTATTCTGCACCGCTGTTTGTCTCCCCTCCCTCCCCCCCCTTACATCTGAGGCTAAATCTAGTTTCTGACCCACGTCTGTTTCTCCCTCTGTGCCTTTGAGAGGTTTGTATAATGTCAAACCTAGCAATTTTAAACTTTACTGGGGGGGTTGAAAGGACTAGATTTCTTAATGTGTTCCCTTTTTTTTAGGGGAAAATCAGCTTTATTATTATTATTAACTATGTCTTTACTTATAGTTTAAATGTTTACTGCTACTTCTGTATGATTTTTTTTTCATAAAAAAGATAAATGTCTATGACAAGTTGGAAACTTTGAGGAATGTGGTTCTCTTTAGAGCCAGCAACTGCAGACTATATTTACATTTTCATTTGGTTCCTGTCAAAACCTGGTTCAGCTGACTGGAGGAACTGACGGAGGTTTTCAGGGGTCATGGGGGAAGACGATGGACGTAGTGGTGGGCCTCAGGCTGACTGATAAGAGCAATCTAAATTAGCTCTGTCCCAGTGACACATCGGTTAATTACTGGAATCGAGATGAATTCAACTTTGATATAAGTAATGGTTTGAAAACTTTTTTTGTGATTCCACTGCTGTGGATTAGAGCCCTTTTACAGCTGTTATTAAGCCCAATTTGTCAGCTGGCTGAAAACATGACAATTTTCCCATTGCTTATCAGAAAGATAATTTAGCTAAAGAAAAGGAACCGTGATGGTTTGGAAATGAAACCACATTTAATTTTATCATGGTAATCCTAAAGTTAGCAATGTTGAAGCAGCATGTCTGACTCTGGCAGCTCACCTAATAACCTTTAATAGTAACGTCTTAGATCTTCTATATATACCAGAAGGATGAAAAGCTATTCTACAGATGGCCTTGCCTACTTTCTAATGACTTTATTCATATAGAGGGTCATTTGTTCTTCTAGTCTGGCTGTTCTACATTGTTGCAGTACAGGGTTGTGCCCATGACTTAACATCACTGATTAAAGGTGAAGTCTGTCAATAATGAAGTGGACGCTTTTGTTGACCATCTGTTTGTAGAGCTGAATAACTGAGATCGTCTCCTCCTCTTAGCTGTAATGAATGTTTCTTGTAGGAGGAGACTACAGTGAGCAATTTAGCTGGACTGCTGGGTTGCAGGCATTGTTGCAGGACACACCAGCTGCCTGGGCCTTCCCATCAGCTGGAACAACAATAGTCTGCCTGGACAATAATTGGATGAGACTGCCCCTGTTGTATAATTCAGGAGCTGATTCTCACCCCCGTGTTGACGCTCTGCTCTTGGGGAAATTGTCTTACCTGTTACTGTGGTTTGTTGGGTCTTCTGTTAGGCTGTTAACAGATGTGTTAAAGCCTCCATGTTTTGTGGTGTACTTTTGGGAAATGCATTCAGTTCTGATATATTAACTTTATCACAAAAAAAAAAAAAAAAAAATCATTTTCATTTATTCTTTGGGTTAGCCCAAATTTATTTGTTGAAATCGTTTCTTAAACTCATGGAATTCAATAACTGTAGTTAAAAATACCAAAGTATAAATCCACCTGACAGCAGGTGGATTTAATTAACAGAGTGGCAATAATTGTTCTTCCTGCTGTCGAGGAAAATAGTGACTATAGCAGTAATATTGGTATGAACTTCATTTATTTTGAAAGTGACTAGATTTTAGTTATGAATAAACTAAAATCAATAATTAAATAGGATTCTCCATCATTGCAACTTTCTGGTCTTTAAAGAGAGATTATTTATAATATTGTTAACATAAGCATAGCATACTTTTAAAACTAGCCCTAAGATGACTTGTTTAGAGACTAGGCTGAATATCTTTTATACATTGGTGTTCAAACTCACTATCCTGCATTTTTAAAATCTATATTTATTTATTATTTTAATGATATCACTAATTATAATCCACGTGGATTTGTGAGCGTATTACTGCATGCGTTCTACATTAGCTGTGGGAAAACAGAGCAGGTCTCCTCCCTTCTGACTAAAGAGGCAGCTGTTTTTTGCAGTGAGACGGTGCTTAGGGAAGCTTTAGCTGCTGTTGCTGTTTTGACATGAAGTCGCTAAACGCAGAGAAAAGTCCCCAGATTTACCTTTAGTTGCTGTTCATTTAAAAAAAGTTACTTGAGGCGTCTGAAAAAGTGGTTAAGTTGGACACACTGGATGGAGGTGCTAGTTTTGCAAAATACAGTCAGCTTTAACATTTAGTAATGTTGATGTTAATCTCTCATGATCAGAATAAGTGGACACATTTACAGTATGTTATAGATCATCTTTATGTTGTTTTAAGTTATTTATTTTTTTTTATTCTGAAGTTGTGGTGACCTTTATATTGTTTTGGTGAAGACGATTATTTATGTAGCGGAAACCCTGGACTACCCTTAGTTATTATGTTGGTTTCAAACTAAGCTCTCCAGGCTGACCCTCAGGACAGGAAAGGAACAAGCAACCAATGAACTTTGTATTACTGTTTTAGAGGACTCACCAGGAGTCAGCAGATCCCAGTTATCTCCTTTAATACGATTTGATTGGTTGCTGTGAAAGAGCTGCGTTTCCTCATTTAGCCTTGAAGCTTTTAGGTAGGTGTGTTGATGGGAGGGTTAGCTGTGGGGTTAAACCAAGTTCAGTGGCTGAGACCTAATTGATTAGACGTGGAAACTGCTGGTAATGAACATAAAGGAAGTCAAAGTAAGCTCTTAAACAAACATTGCTTCAATTCTTAAGGCAGCATTTGAGTCTTTTCCCCATTATGTTAAGACATCTCTAGCATGTTTAATGTTTTTTTTCTCTAAGGCACATACTGCATCCTCGGAGATCATTTGCAGCGTTTCCTAAGCAGCAGGTATAGATGACAGATGAAGAGCTTATCTGTAATTTTGGAGAACACTTCTCCCGATGTGTTCAGGCTTGTTAGAAGCTTCCCATCTGTGGAACAAAAGCATCATAAAGGGGATGGATTTTAGTGCTGACATGACGTGAAGGAACCTCTTAAGTGAAGAGGTGACGGGTGGTGGAACATATCAACCTGTAGGTGTGTGAGGGTGGCCCTCCATCAGCAGCTGTGTGCCAGCTCCTGCCGTCTCCGTCAGCTCGGATACAAACATGCCTGGTAGTCGGTGCTCAGTCCTGTCTTTGTGTTTGTTGGTGAAAAGGATGCTGCACTATTACTACCAGTATTCTACTTGTTACTCTATCAGAACACAAGGCTATTCAAATTCGGGGATAGGTAGGCATTGTTCTGTTTTTGGCATCAAAGTAATCCGAGGTTTCAAACTTGCAAACATTTTCTATCACATCCTTCATGCTGTTCTTGCTGCACACTTTCTTGTTTGCTTTACTGTTTCTAAACAGTAAAGATGAGGCTTGTATGTTTAAATGAAACACAAACAAACATGGAATATTAAAGATAATGATAGTAAAACTCCAATCCTCTATAGGTATTGATTTTTTTGTTTGTTTGTTTGTTTTTAGGAAAAAATCTTTATCTTAATGCTGGAGAGATTTAAATAAATCACATGTGATTTCATCTTAAATTATTTCAAATAAACTGAGAAACAAGCCTGTTTTGCATGAGTGTGAAGCTTAGATGTTGAGGTTTGCTGTGATCCCACTGGATGCCGACACAGCAAGTGATGCTGTGATTTTTCTCAGCTCTTTAAAAGCTGCGTCCAGTTTTACATTTAAAAACGGATTCTAGTGTCCAGATTTCTCTACTTGCTGATTCCTTTTATAGGGCTGACATTTTCACACTTGTCCCATTGTCATCTGCTGAGACCACCCTGGTGCTAGCCAGAGCCCACAGTCCATTTGTCTTTAAATGAAACTTGATTGTTGTGGGGCGGAGTTAGGCTTTGCACTTTTGAGATTAAACAGAAATACTTGAGGGACCACTTTGTTTCAGATTTCAGTCCCCCGCCTCCATAGGAGAAGAAAAAAGCTTCGCTTTCCGCTGAGAGCATTGTAATCCCCTGTCCAACTGGTCCCCCACTGATCCTAACTCTTCTCTCTTTGGCTCCACAGAATAACGCAGACCAAGTGGCCTTCCAAGTAGGCGGCGGCCTGAGTGCTTTGGAGCAGATTTTGCAGGTCATCACTGCTGTTACCACACCCACTGCAGTCCCACGTATTCCTCTCAAGTGAGTACCATCACCGAACTTCCCGTTTTTTATTTTGTTGTCACTTGGCATCTCCATTCGCTATAAAAGGCTGTAAGCTTATCTGCCATGCTGTGACAAAGTTTCAATTTCAAGCCAGCAGGGTGAGCTGTCTCTTTAGCTTATAACCTGCTTTGACTCTTTTTACTTGTGGAAAACTCATCATTGACTCAGTTTTATCTTTTTAGTACCAGTAGCTATAAGTCCAATTTTTCCTTAATATTTCATGATAGATAGGATAAGAACTATATTGTCTCTATGACCCATACCTGATATCTAATTTCTAATTTGTTTTTTTTTCAATATTTCCTGAAATAACGGGGCCTTTTTATTTAAGTGCTTCCATAAATTATTAGTTTTATGAGAAATAAAGAATGACTAGCTGTTTGTTTTACACTCGTTTCATGTTCATCAGAATAATGTAAAAGAAGCAAGTGTATGAGAAATGATCTAAAAGAAAAAAATGTATCATTGATGAGGAAAAAAATGGAGACATATTCGAAAGGATCACAGTTTCCTATTTGGCCTCATGCGAACATCTCAGCTTGTTTTCGTTTTATTGCCGATGTTTACACCCCGTTTTTCTGTTGATGAAGCCTCCTGTCCTGCAGTCCTTCCTTTCGGTCTTTGTCACTGCATCGTAGGTCTGATCTTGTTTTCTCTTTGGATTTTTGCAAAAAGTGTTGATTAATCTTCCCTGAACTACTTTATTACTGCAGTTTGTTACCATGAATAATTAAAAAGACATTCTTTTAACAGTGTTGCCCTTAAATGTTTATGAAGCAGCTGGTTTTCTGTTTGCATTATTGGCATACGTCTCCCTTCGATGATGTATAGTATTTTTCAGGGAGGATCTGCAGATAACCTCACATGTGGAACTCTGTAATGGACTCCAATGGGCTTGTGCTCCCATTCATTAGCATTTACTGGTCTCTCTGTCTCTGCTAATGGACAGATCCTTCTTATATTTATAAGGCTTTTAAAGGACATGGCATATGTATTGATTTTTTTTCCCTCCCTTTTTTTTTTTGAGCCTCTCAATCTCAGTTGTTGCAATATGAAGGAATTCCAAGCTCAGTTTTGTATTTAAAGAGATGGGATCATAAGCATGGTTTTTCTTCAGACTGTGTGCCTGGACTATATTGTTGCATATTTGCATGACCCACTCTCTAAAATGCATTTTGATCTTTCTTTCTTGTTATTTTATGCTGTTTACTTTATTGCAGAAGACTGGACTCATCTTCCTGCTAAATTCTTACTTTTCAAGGAATTTTTTTTTTTTTTTTGCAGGTGATGAACTTTTAAGTCACTGATCAGTTAAATACTTTTTAAAATCAAACTGTGTTTTAAAGAATCTGTAGCCAGTATTGAACAATTCAGTCCATGATGCTGCAGTTTAAAACAAAAAACAATTTTAGGTACTCCTAAAATTAAAGCACCTAAGAAAATACTTACAAATAAATATTACTTTTTTCTTTTTTATAAAAGATAAATAATTATAGTTTGAGTTTAACGAGTATATGTATTTTAGGGTTTAATTAGACATGATGTTCTTTTATTTATACTCAACAAACCAGCCCCCAAGATTGCCACCAAATTGGAAGCTCCAGATTTCAGTCCTACTTAATGTTTTGATCCTAAAATCTTACAATACCTTTTAAATTTACCATTTTTTGTAATTTAAGATTATAAATCATACCTTTTTTTTTTTTTTTTTTTAAGAAACTGCATTTATCCTAAAACATGTTACTTAGGTTGACAGAGTGTTTTAGATTTTCAGTCCCCAAATTGGAAGCCTTAAAACAGATGCTGACTTCAGCGTTGTTAGCCTGCTGTAGTATACATCTGTATTTTCTTACACTGCTTGAAAAACATTCTTCTCTCTTCTGTTTTTTTCCCACTCTGTCACTTTTTTGTTCTCCTTACCCAAAAAGTTGCCTTGGTAAAGATTTCGGCCAGAGAACGTCATGCTGACTGATTCTGTGTAGACAAACTTCCTCTGTCTGAGGAATATTCTGATCTTGTAATAAAGTTTTGGCCCCCAAACCCGTTTTTACTTTTATTTACTTTAATCTTTTCATTCAAGACATTGGATGAATCCTAAACATCGGTTGGGTTTTTAGAGCAGCTTGTAGCTACAGATCTGTTTTTATTCAAACACATCTTTTGTTGCATTTGTTGCATTTATTAAAACAGTCTAACATCGAATTTATCGGCTCATTTACAGTGAAAAGCAGGAACAGGTAAGACTTTCCTATTTTTGTCACTTGGGTCAATGGTGTTCATGACGAGATGCAACACAAGGACGCAGCCTGGCTGTCTGCTTATCACAATCTGTCATCTGGATTGTTGCGTGGCCTAATGGGCTGCTATACAGGCGCTAGTCCCAGAGTGTGCTACATTATCTGTTTACAGAGAAGCCTCCATATTGATCACCTCCTCCCACCAGATAAGCAGAGTGATTTACAAAAAAAAAAAAGAGGCAGCTGCCGAGATGCTCACGCCGTATCTCTCCCTAGGGAATCTGATTCCATCTTGTTAGCATTACATTAATGAGCTAATTCCTCTACAAGGCTGCGCTAATGTTCTGCCATAACCCTGTGGTCGCTGGGGAGTCTCGATGAGAGTTTATGCTGCTTAACTGATGAGCTTACTTCCGCCAGAGTTATCAGAACGTCACAAAGAGGTCTAAAGCATCTTCGGATATTAGTCCAGCTCTACCAATTAATTACATTTGCATTATGGTCATTATTTCACTTTTTAAATGATGTACTAATATTTAGTACGACTGCATGCAGCCGGCTTTCTATTTATTTGCTATAGGCTCTATAATTTCAAACCCAGCTAATAACTTTAACTAATCTTAAAAGTCTCCAAACGGAAAGATTACCTATTTATATAACTTCCTAAGCTTTTTTTCCATGTTGGTTTAATATTTGAATTTCAGAACTTGAATTTAAACTTGAACTCCTGATGCTGTATACTAGCACTGCAGATACTCCAGTCAGAAAACTAAACTGGCAGGGAAATTTAAAGATATTTTTGTTTTCTCTGCAGGAACCATAACCTGGAAAGATATAAATGGAGCAATCAGAATATATTTCAGTCATTCCTGTTACTGATTTGATATTACAAATGAATGTAATGCACGTGTGGGCAGGAGAAGTTGGTGTAAAGGAAAGATTCGCAATTTTAAAAACAAAGACAAAATGATCAATGTGTGTTTTTAATAGTCGTTGTCATATTTTATTACCAGTCAGCACTGCTAGCATTTATTATACGAACTGTTCATTTATTTTCTATAGAGCAGCTTCACTCTGAAATTATTTAATTTTGCTAAATTTGTTTGAAATCTAGCATGAACTTTGACTGAAGTGTTTCGCCTTCCTGTTATCTGCTGTAATTTTGTTTTTTCAATTTTTTGAATCGGTTGTCTTTTGAGTCCAAATAGGAATCTTTATCGAACCTAAACACTAGTTGATTTTGTTTGTAAGTAAAAAAAAAACCAAAAAACATCATGTTACAGAATCTATGTCATTGGTTGTTAGTTTGGAGAAAAAGACTGAAGATCTTGTATCGTTCCTGCAAATCTTCATATGCTTTACGTAACATAAGCGTAAAAGAAAAAATGACTCCATGGTTTTGTGTTTTGGAACATTTTGTAAAGTAACATTGGGAATGAGCCATGAGCTCTGCAGAGACACGCGTGTTAACCCAATTTGTATTTCCTTCACCATCTCGCCTGACCTGCTGTATCCTGTGAAATCAGACCTGTTACCTGTGGTGTTATTTCAGGATGTTTTCTGCCATTTGTAAGAGTCTGTGTGCGTTTGTCCGTGCGCACACTCATGTGAATGCCGCTGCTTAGCGGCTCATCGGATTTCTCCTCCTTCATACCTGGCCAGCATGGTACAACAGCTAGAGTTGATGTCCTGGTAGCTCTCAGGGTATCGGTAAGATCAGCAGCAGAATCAAATTAAATGTCATTTAGATGGCAGTGAATGAAGGGCTTGTTTGACAGCACAAGGAAATGGATTTGCTCCTCACCTTTTATTTTGGCTTAAGGTTCTTTTTCTTCCCCTGTTTAAGGGGGGGGTGTTCAACCTGATCTGGACGTTAGTCAGATTTCGACAGTGCGGCTCCCGTCAGGCTTGGCTGCACACATAGGAAACGCTCAGAAAAGGGTGAGGAATTTGAAACTCTGGTTGAAGAGATCAGATCTTCGGGTTGATAGCTCCAACTTTGACAAAAGGAGCCCTAAAGAGCCTTTTACATGATTGTTGTCAGCTGAGACTTGACTTGGTCATTTAACTAAATAAGTGGACACATTGGCAAAGCTCAAAACTTTCATATCCGCCATTGAAGGTAGTTTTACTTTAGATTTGATCCAGACAAAATTAAGCACAATTAGTTTTTGAATAATTATGCAAAGTAGTCTTTATTTTTTTTTTGTTTTTTTTTTTTTTTCAATTTTAGCATTTTAGACTAAAAGGTTGTTTGAGCCCCTAATCCCACAGCAACCCTTATCATGTGTAGGCCTGTGGGTTGGCAGCTTTGAAGCCCAGAGGGCTTCAAAAGGGGTTAGAATGGATCAGGTGTTCTTTATACCTTTCCTCCTGGTCTTAGTTCTTTATAGACCTGAAGTGATTTTTCTGGTAAACTTCTATGCCCTGGCTGTGAGAGGTTAAAACCACTTGATGATGGTGAGCAGATTATATTCTCCTTTTTTTTGCCTTTTCCCCCCTGTCTGTGGGGGTTCGGAAATGTGGTCTGCTTGGGTTCACTGGCACACAGCAGTCTCCAAAATACTCCCTTGCAACATGAGAATGGGTGCTGTGGCACTTCACCAAATTGTTCCTCAAAAGAGCTGTCATGGGGGGGCTTCTGCCTGTGAGATTCCCAGAGAGGCTGTACTATCGAGTGTCATCCTCATCAAGCTCAATTAGGTGGGAGGAAACCAAAGACAGACCACTGTAGTGGTCTATTGTACAAGCTGGTGTAAGGGTGTAAACAAGCATGCCTTCGTTTGTCCATAGATGACCATAGGGACAGCCTTGTTAGCTGGCTTAAGTTATTGCATGCCTGTTACATGGTGCTGAGAGTCAGATTTGTCTGTACACACTTCAAGACATTCTCTTTAATGGGAACTTGACAAGCCAGAGAAATACAGCTTTACACTTTAGTTCCTTTAAGTACTTTAACTGGTAAACCACAATTATTACAACATATATACTTGATAATACTTGTTAAAAACACAAAACACCGTCAATAGTATTTTTGTCGACACTATCTGAGAACAGGATTACTACTCTGCTCCAGACGGGGACCTCCAGCTATTAGGAAATAACAAGGACACGCTTTAAAATCACCAAACTGTTGTGAAGCAGCTGGAACATTTTTTTTTTTTCTTTTTAACAACTTACTAATCAATGAAAATTTCAATGTAATAAATCGAAGGAAAATTAACTTTTTATTCTTTATTTACAAAATGTATTTTACACAGTAGATTTTTAAAAGATATAAACTGACAAAGATCCCATAAAAAGCAAAGCTTGTAGGTGACATACTGATCCACCAGAGACCTGAACTGACCTCTTTTCCTAAATCTACATGTTAGAAGCTCAAAAGTGTGAATATTTTGTTCTGGTTTCTTAAAAAAAAAACAATGGGCAAAAGTTTAATAAATGTACTGGTTAACAGTGTTTTCCTGATGCTCCCTGTTTTAAGCTATTAAAAGAATCAGCTTATGGTTATAAACATACTTTGCTTTTCTACTGGTTAAAAAAAAAACATCTCCAGCATTTTTTCTTTCAGATCTTTCTGATTTTGTTTTTTTTTTTTCATTTCTTTTAAAAGCTGAAACAAAATAAAATGTACACACTCCACAGAATCATAAAATAAAATCGGAATAGAGCAAAGTCCAAATCAGTTTGGCAGCTTTATGTGATTCTATGTCGTCCACTTTAAAAGAAAAAAGGAAATGAACATATTGTATTATTGAACGGTAATGCATTATAATCTTCTATAATGATCCCTTCATAAATATAACTATAGTTGTTAAACATTTCAAATGATTGTATACTGTTGGAATTAAAACTTTTTATTGAATTGACACATTTTAATATAAAATGTACAGTTTTATGTTGGTTTGCTTGTTGGGTATTAGTTGAGCTGCACACTGGCTGTCAGCTGACTGAAAAGGCTTGACTTTGTGCTGCTCATACTCCAAGAAAGACAAATTCTGCTTTCTTAGAGTGTGTGTGTGTGTGTGTGGGGGGGGGGGTTTAGAAACTACAGATATGCCATTAAATAGCTTTTAATGTAACACTCTAAGATTAAATGCTGGCAAACTGTAAGCCATTCTGAAAATAAAAGCAATAAGATCATGTTTGACATTTATTTCTCATCTTTTAACACTCTGAACCCATCCTATTCTTATTCAAGATAATCGTACTGTGAGAATCTAATACTTATAGCATTTTACACATTTCACACAAAGAACCCTCACTTTTTCTTAAGTACCATGCTTTAAAAATGACTGTACCCTTTTTCTTATCTCTGTAAAGCTAAACTCTACATTTAGTTTGAAAGTGCAGAGTTCAAAGTTAATTAGTTCCTCAGCCAGTCTTTTCTCCTTGTGAGAGCTATAACTCAGCCCTTTATTCACAGCTTAGGATGAACATTTGGCAAATGGAGTCTGAGGCTCAGTGTAACCTGAATGCTATTGACCAATGTGAACTTTATCTGGCCGTTTCAAAACATTTCTTTGCCAGTAATTAAGCCTGTCCTGCCTTGCCATTTAATCTGTGATAGATAGAAGATAACCCCACTATTGTGCTCTACTTTACTCAACAAGTGCATAATCAAATACCTCAATAGTGACTCCAGACACCCAAAGTAACTCCTGTCCTTTAGAGGAATGCCCATGGGTTGCTTCGGTTGTTCCCATAGGCTGTGTGAGGTGTATAATTATACAATAGCATTGTGAAAAAAGATTTGAGTTGTCGTTTTTCTATTTGCATTGAAGCTTATCTTTGTCAAGCCTTCACTCAACATTCAGAGTCTCTGAGAATCTGAAGCTGTAAGGCTGCACACAAAGCAAAGTCTGGCCGAGTTCTCATGTTACCTTCCCTTCTGTTCCACATAGCTTAATCTTTTTCTCTTTTTTTTTCCTTTTCTATTTCCAAAAGTGTGTATTGAATAAACTTTTATTACATCTGCCACACAGAAGTGTAACAGTTTGTAAGGTAATCGTTATTTGGCTCTTTTTTTTTTTTTTTTTTTTTTTTTTTTTCTCTCATGCTTTATTTTTATCAGGTGTTAGGCTTTCCGGTCTGATGTAAACAATGTGCAAACTCTCAAAATATTGGGATTCTCACATTAACACCACATTCTTTGTCGGGCAGCTTCACACTTCTGTGTCAATAAAGATACGGCAAAAAATATTGGCTGGTCTGCCCACAAGAAACACAAAGCAATAACAGAAGTTACTGACAGACTCTTGTGAACCCTCGCCTTGTGTTTTTTTTTTTTTTTTTTTTTTTCTTTTTTGCTCTTCTATGCCAACATGGTTTGACTGAAAACGCACAGCAGATGTGAAGGTTTGGTACATATCAAAATGTTTACCAGTTGAAGTAAACACGGCCTACTTTAGGCACCGAAGAGGGGGATTCCTTTCTTCCCGCGAGCAGATAGGACATGCCATTTCTCTAATGGCTAAAATATACAGTTGTCAGAAAATATTAACTGATGAAACAGGGCGAGGGGGAGTAGCAGTCACCGCAGAATGATTGGTCAGTTATCTGAAGCATTAATCTTCTCTACAGCTTGTTGTAGAGCAGACAAAATACAGAGGCTGCTGCCTGGGGCTGCCTGGCTGCTGTTGGGAGCTGCTAAGAGAAATAGTTTTATCTCTCCGGCGGAAATGCTGCACCATCTCTGCCAAGATCGGACTGAGATAGCACTCAGCACCTCCGAAGGTGGCTACGCAGGGGAGTCTCCACATTAAGTAGCTGATATGAGTGTTTTATTCCTCAGATCTGCTTCCATTCTTGCCCCGTCACTGAGATATATTTCTGACAACTGAAGATAAAGTACACCCTTAAGAAAACAGAATTGAAGAAGAGTACGTCAGGTTTCCTGAAGACAGCAGTTAGTCTTTCTGCTTTCTCAGGTCACATTTAGGACTTATTGCTGTTATGTTATTGAAGAAATTTAAAGGTGTTTTTATTTTAAACCTTGTGATTGATCATGGTTTCTGTTCTTCTTTGTTAGGTCTCTCTGTGCTGCTACAAACACCTACTATCTGGCATGTTCCTGTTGCACCTCCAACTGCACTTATGTGCTCTTCAGCAACAAAATAGTCTTCCTTGTGGATCTGCTGCTACAACAACTGACAGTAAGTCAATAAAATCTGTATAGTATGCAGACTGTTTCTTATTCATTACGGCTCAAACGTAAAACATTCACTGTTAACATTTTTATAAGAATTTTACCTGCTTTCTTTTTTTTCCCTGCAAAGATTTTGTAAAAATTACTAAGTGTGCAACTTTTACTAACTTCAGAAGCAGTGTTGCATTTCTGTCTAAAAAAAAACAGTTAAAGTTTATATTAATATCTTATGAAACAGGTTCAAACAACTTTCAGTACTATTCATGATTATGTTATTTAAAGAGGTACATTGATGGACCCTACTGGTACCCGAAATATTGGTTTGAGAAAACAAATTTAATTCCTTTTTGTTTTCTAGAGCTTTTACTCCAATATTTTATTTTCTTTTTAAAAGCAAGAACTGGTTTTACCTGTTATAGTTTTAACATGCAATCTTTTTTTTTTAAGTTTTGTTTTAATCCAAGAAGTGTTTATGCCAACAGGTGTGTGAACGAACAGTTTTTGCAAGCATTGTGCAAACCTCAGGAGCAGCATTATTGTTGCGGTTGTTAGTTTTGCCGTTTGGACTTCTTTTGTCCAGTTGGTTGCATAACAGGTTCGATGCAAAGACAATATTAATATTTTTAATACTTTAATGTCTTCAAAACTCCGAGTCATGTTGAGGTCTGAGCTCTCTGATCTGAAGAGGTGTAGATTTGTCCCCATCCAAAAATTATAACAGAAGCCCGTATTTTAAATCTATATAACAATTAAAACGAAGCAGAAAAGTTAATAATTTTCTTGGCAAAACTGTGCATTCACACCTCCCACCACTGGTGCTACAATGGTTTTGTTCAAGACACAATTTACATGTAGTCATTCTTAAGGAAATCTCTATCAGAATCCAGTACAAAAGCTTTTGGCTTTCCTGCCAGATCCAACATTTCATTGAAAAACATTTCTCTGAAGATTCTCAGTTAAAGGTCAAGCTTAGACAGTTAAGTTTAAGCAGCTGGATGTGAAGTTTTCTAGAAAAATGTACATCCAGTTGCCTAAACTGAACTTTCCAAGCCTAAATTAAATGATTAGTTTTTAATTCAACTTGCCAATGAAATACTGAGAATAAATGCCTTAAATTAACACAACAAAAGTTTTTAGATTAACTTGCAGGAACTTCATGTACAAATGAGTCAATTGAAAGCAACTTGCACAAGTATAACCTGTTAATGTTGGTTTATGTTTATATCTATGCTGAACTTTGAAGTCCTTATCACCCAGCTCTAAACCTTAAAATACAGATTTGTTCTTTATTAAAAACAAAACTGAAAAATTGGAGTTGAAGTTTTTTGTGTGTGAAATCTTGGATATTTTAATACTGAAGTTCTTGCACTTCTTGCCTCTCGGCTGGTGTCACTGAGTCCTTTAGTGTTAATGACAAGCGAAGCAACACAGAAAGTCTTGAGTCCCACTGTCGCCTCCTGACAGAGGGAATGTGAATGCTCAGTCAGAAAAGGCAGGCAGGCAGGCTGGGTTGTGGCGACTTGTCGGCCCATATCCTTCAGCACTCTGTTAGAAAGACTGTAAACATCAGCTCACTCCAAACATCCAACAGTGGCGGCTCTACACTCACAACACAGACAGGACAAGGCACAGCCACAGGGTTGCGGTGCATGCATGAACTCTACTGGGGCTTCCTTTTTTTTCAGTCGAGTTCCAATCCAAAGCAGTCGTATTTCCTCGGGGCACAGAGGGAGAAGTTAGCCCGTATACTTCAGTTTATATAAAACACATCCCAGCAGCTGCTCTGCTGATGGACGTCTCCAGCAGCACTGTGGGAGATGTACAAACTCTTCTTCTTTTCAGTGTAAATTGAGCTCAGAAACATAGACCTAATTCCACTGTCCTCCATGTTGAGTGGTCATAAAGGTAATAAAATGAGCATTAATGTGGGCTTACTCCTGGTATTTTATTCATGCACATCTGAGAGCACGTCTCATTTTGGTATGCGTGTGTTAGCAATTGAGTGCAGCAGTGGGGGTTGGATTGCCATACGAGCATGCCCTCATTTAATTAGATTTGTGGAGAATGTCGGTGGATTTACCTATGCTGTCAGCATTCTCCCTGGCTGTCGGGGCAAATGTGAATTTTTTTACTTTGGCAAGCTCTTACAAAAGCAGAGACACTATATTTCAAGTGTGGACTTCTGTTTATGTTTCACACATGATGCTTGGAATGCAGATTTGAAGGATGTCCATCCAACTAGCTTGACCAATTTATCTCAAAGGTTTTTGTTTTTTCGATTGAGCAGGATGTAGATGATTTAGATCATATCTTTATTTACAGCAAATAAAATACTGCTTCATTGTTACTGTGCTCAACTACTAATTGGTTGGCTTGAAGTGATTAATGAACTTGTTATTGTGTTTATTTAGTATGACCCAAGTGTAGAGGTTACTTATTTCTGTGTTTAACTGCCCTATTCAAAAGCTGGGTTTCCTTAGATAGAAAACTTTTTAACTAGTCTGAATGTTTTGATGGAATTGTCTTTGCAAAGTGCCTTGCAATGAAGTGTGCTGTGTATTGGCGCTATATCGATAGACTGAATTGAATTTATCAGACAGTTGGAAACCAAAAATTTAAAAAAATTTTCCATTTTCTTATATTACTCCTTGTTGTATGAGTTTTATTGTGGGAGGAGAAATCCAAGCTGTTGGTAAGTTTTGTAAAAATGAAGTTGGAGGAGGCCCAAAAGCTTAAGAAAGATGCAAGCAACAACATTTTTTTTTCAAAGGGAGCATCTCTGATAAAAATGATATTTTTCACTATCCCCCTACATAGAAAGGCCAAAGCATTTTTCTAAACAGATTTCAATTAGTTTGAACAATTTTATCAACTTGTGTTTAAATGCAATCAAACACTTTCTTGGTCGTGTGAAGATTTCAAAAATGAATAATGGAAGTAAATGACTAAATCTAAAATGATAGGAAAAAAAGTCGAGCTTAATCCCACTGCATTAAGTTGAACTCCGCTTTTTTTGAAATGTAACTGATGTAATTCGGTGTAGTGCAGGTTATATTATCAGTGGTACAAGAAAAGAAAGAGAAAAGTCCTTTCCATGGAAACTGACATAAATTGGCTTTAGATATGTTTTATTTATAGATACCTCAGTCCCATAACATGCTGGAGTTTGCTGTATTTACAGCTTCTAGAGCTGCACAAAATATCAAATTAAGGTTGCCATCAATATCTTCAACATTAAAAACAAAAATGAATAAATTAACTACGATATTTTAGATCATCCATTATGTCATTAGGCTTTGATTGTTGACTGTTGTCATGTCAAAGGTAATAATTAAGATCTTCCAGCTCAATACATGTGGTGAGGATGTTGTGATGAGAGAAACAACATTGAGCAATAATATCATGTCATGTTTTACTATTATTGTGCAGCCCTTTTAAATTTCTGGTATTCAAAAACTATAAACTTTGTAAATTTTG
>JAUZNJ010112312.1:3436-19983 GCA_034780135.1 Jordanella pulchra | reverse complement strand
CCAGGTGGGGGAGGGGGACGGCTCTGTATGCATGCCTGATGCTGGTGTAGACATGGTCCAGGGTGTTCTCGCCTCGCATAGCACACTTCACGTGCTGATGGAAGTACGGTATTACAGACTTTATGTTGGCCTTATTAAAATCCCCCGCTATGATGTGAGCGCTGTCGGGGTGAGCCTGCTGTTGTTCGCTCACCGCGTTCAGCAGGAGAGAGAGTGCCGTGCTTACATCGGTGTCGGGTGGGATGTAAACAGCCGTGACAATAACTACAGTCAGCTCCCTCGGGAGGAAAAAAGGCCGGCACCTAACAATCATGTACTCGAGGTCCAGACAGCAGTGGCTGTCTATGATGGTTCCGTTGTTGCACCAGTTGTCATGCACATACATACAAAGCCCCCCTCCTCTGCTCTTACCAGAGTCCATTGATCTGTCCGCGCGTAGCAGAGTGCAGCTAGCTAGCTGCACGCTAGCATCGGGAATATCCGGGTTTAGCCAAGTTTCGGTTATGATAGACACACAACAGTCCCGGATGAGCGATTTCCTGTGAGGTGTAAATCCAGGTTGTCCATTTTATGTAGCAGGGACCTGGCGTTGGAGAGAAACAGGCTCGGGACAGGCGGCTTGTGTGGTTGTTTACATAGCCTTAGCATTAGGCCAGACCGGCAGCCCCGCTTCTGCTTCTTTTCTCTCCTCTGCCTACGTCTCCTCCAGGACCCGACAACAATCCACGGAGACCCGGGTTGCCTCGCAATCTCGTCCGGAATGTTGTGCTTACGGTGGAAGTCACTCGAAATAGATATCTGTGATTGATATCCAATGTCCAAGAGCGACTGAAAAGTGTACTTTCAGTAGCACTGGAATGGAGAGCCGCTGCGTCCGTGCGTGTCGCCATCTTGCACACCCTAACCCCAACCAGTCCGCTAAAGGGACATCCCCTTGGCCAAGGAGCCAAGGCGCATGATCAGTTGGAGGCATAGTGACAGGACCCCATACTGTCACATTTGCATGAGTCATTTAAATCTGGCCCCTTTGGGCCCCAATTAGGATCGCGCCTGGATCAATGGGGTGCGGATAATGTGTCACCTGGGAGAGGCTGTGAGAAATGTATGCCAGCATAATATATACATACATGCTTTGAAGGAAATGGAAAGAAGACATGAAAACGAGCCACAGAAACATACATCTTACCTGAGGAAATCCGGCTCGGGTGATTGTGAGTGAAACCTCAACGGTAAAGGCGAAACTTGGAAGGGAGCAGGAGGAAGATCACGTCAGGTGTGCGCGTTGTTCATGTGTTATGCCGAGAAACGCATCTCTTTGCATCCCCTGTCGCGGGAGCGCGCATCGCTCTGAATTCATATCACATATTGATGAGAAAACGGGCTGAAATATGATCGAAGTCGAAACTTTTAAAGATATTCGTAATATTATCACGTTTCTTAACCATGTAAGCCATGAAACGGTGGTTATTACTTCGCAGATTAATTAAAACAAATACAGTTTTTACACCTTTATTGAGACATATTAGTCGAGCGATTTTCAGTCCATGTCTGATGAAAATGGTTTGAAATTCCCCGATTTTTCTTTTAACACCGTAATAGCCTAACGCATTACAAAACAAAAGCTCGCTATGTGGAACATTTTATATCATCCTTAACTGTCAAGTTTATTAATGTAGGGAGATTCATTTCAATTTCTGAGCCTGCCAATATTTGCATCTCCTGTCTATTGTCCTGTTGATCTGAAACTTATAGCAGTAGCTCAGAGAACAAGTGTCATCCCTCTTAACTCTTCCTTTCTTCAAGTTAGCAGATGCATTTTTTGTCAGAGCAAATTATTAGCTTGCCAATATATGCAGGCCTTATATATTTTCCCCAAATATAATTCTATTTATATAAAACTTATACCAGCAGCTCATAAAACAAGTGTGATTATGTAGAAAAGGTGAAATCCCTCTCAGTTCTTTATTTCACCACGTAAGCAGGGGATGCATTTTCTGTCACTATGGATTTTGAGCCTGCCGATATATGCATGCCCTGTCTATTTTCCTCAAATGTTATCCTGTTCAGATAAAACTCATACCAGCAGTCCATAGAAACACTCTCGTTGTGTAGAAAATGTGAAATCCCCCTTAACTCCTTATTTGTCAAAGTTAGCAGGGGGACGCATTTTTTGGCCTTCATTATTGGATAACAAGTTTCTCAAAAAGTAAACGCACAGAAAATTTTCTAAAAAATATTTCATTATACAGATGATAGTAAAAAATACTGAAAAAAAAGATAATTGTTGTTCCTTATTAATGATAATTAATAAGGATAAAAAATACATTCAGGCATCACAGATTATATTCCTGACTGCAATTAGGCACTCCGTCAATGGATGGTGTCGGATACAAATGAAGCTCAGTGAAATTGACCTTTTGCTGAAGTAATTTGCAAATGTTTTCCAAAGTCTCATGAGGCCTCATCTTACTATCATCAGAAGAAACTGCTCCTCCACCTGGATCCACACAGGTGATGTTTAGCTTGAGATGGTGGAGCTGATAGAAGACCTATCTTATCAAAATTAAACTGTAATAACTGCAAACGAGAAGTAACACCAACTGAATCCACAACTCTACGTCTCAATGTGATTTTAACACTCCATTCAGTTCTTCTTCATCATGAACAGTAAGCTACATATGATGGTTTTTAGTTAGTTTCATGACTTCAGGTAAAAGGAACTAAAATTAATCTAAAAGAAATCTTAAATAGTGTAAAGAGGCAAGGACATGTGTAGAAAGGTGAACTGTTAGAACACGATGAAATTTACTTTAATACATTTGAATCATATGTGATGAAACCTATTTTTTTCCACTGTGGAAGCGACACTAGGGGAAATTTGCAGTCAGTTTATAGGTGATCTTCATTACACTGTCATAACCCTTACAAATCCAAACAACACGTAAAGCAAAACTTAGGAATCGCGTTATTGTTTTTACTTTTGAAAGCTGAAAAATTAATCATTTAAATACTAATAAAAAAATCCATCTTTGTGTTTAATTAGATGCTTTTTTTTGTCTCTCACCATTTCATCATTGTTTTCATTTGCTTATCCTTTCATCTTTAAAAACCATGATGGTTAATACAAAAAAAAGAAAAAAGTTTGGCACTGGCCTGGCATCCATTTTTAAAGTTATGTATTGAGACCCTCCACTTACACTTTACAATAACCATCAAAACCATTATTTATGAGAAGCAGAGAGCGCCCTTCAGTAGGGGTCATCCAGTCTCTGTACAGGCGTTTATGTTGGACTCTGTACAGGGCTGCCCTCTGTCACCAGTCCTGTTCACAACCTTTATGGACAGGATTTCCAGGCGCAGCCAAGGGCTGGAGGGTTCTGGTTTGGGGACCAGTGGATCTCGTCCCTGCTTTTTGCAGATGATGTGGTCCTGCTGGCTTCCTTCACCCAAGACCTACAGCATTCCCCTGGGTGGTTCGCAGCCCAGTGTGAAGCGGCCAGGATGAGAATCAGCTCCTCCAAGTCCACGGCCATGGTTCTCGAGCGGAATAAGGTGGTTTATACCCTTCAGGTTGGAAGAGAGTTCCTGCCTCAAGTGGAGGAGTTTAGGTATCTTAGCGTTTTGTTCACGGGTGAGGGAAGAATGGAGCGGGAGGTCGATAGACGGATCGGTGTGACTGCTGCTACAATGCAGGCGCTGTCGTGGTGAAGAGAGAACTGAATGAAAAGGGAAAGCTCTTCATTTACCGGGTGAGTCTAGTTCATACATCTATGGTCATGAAATCTGTTTTGTGACCAAAAGAATGAGATCCCGGATACAAGTGGCCAAAATGAGATGCCCCTTCTCCTTCACACCGAAGAGTCAGCTCACGTGGCTCAGACATCGTTTTCAGATGCCCCTTGGGTGCCTCTGAAAAAGGTGTTCCAGGGATGTCCCACTGGGAGGAGGCACAGGACATGACCCAGGACACACTGGAGGGACTATGTCTCTCAGCTGGCCTAGGAGTATCCTGGGCTTCCCCCGCTGAGCTGGAGGAGGTGTCTCTGCTGAGACTGCTGTCCAGGTTAAAGTACAATGTTATATGATCAGATCACATACATCTGGTTTCTTGAAGGTAGCAACAGCCTCCATACCCTCCGAAAAAGACAATGAAATTCAGCAAAACCCACGATAGGAACTCTGTCATGCTGCATCATCAATCTGAATGCATTTGTACTGCTGACTCTTTGAAGTTATGGGGGCCGAGGGTGGCGGCACTAGCAAGATACTAGTCACACTAGACACCTGTTTATGAGGGACTGCTAGTATCTGTGAATGTTATCAGTTTTTTTCTGTTCTTGAGGTTCTACTAAATCAAACACAAAACAAAACTGTAAAGCCTCACCTGAGTCAAACAGTAGGAAAGAAAAACATTCAACTTAGGACGTGTAACGTGATATCTAACTGCTTTTACACAAAGCAAAGAAAATCTAAAGGTTCTGTTTTTACAGAGTATTAACCATGTGTTTAAGTGTTTGGAGGAGCAGAACAAGATGAAGTCATGTGTTGTCTATGGTAGATGAAATTCTTCTCTTACAGCTCAAGGAAGGGACATCTTCTGTTAAAAAAAGTAATAGGCAGGACCAAAGATATATATGACTAACAATAAAAACAGTTTAGTAGATTGTTAAAAGTTTCTTTCAACTGTTGTTGACAAAGACATAAAAGATTGTTTTGCTTTGAACTTATTCAGTACATGTATTTGTTTTCTTGCGATAATTAGGTACATGTCTGTCATGTCTTTCTGCTAGTAGTTCAAGAAATGGCTATATTTTCTGAGGAGTTGACTTAGCCTGCTTGTACCTGAAGTACAAACAGGTGTTTCCTCCCTGGTTATTTGGGACATGTCTCTTTTCTCTAGGTATCTCAGCACTTGCCTAGACATTTTTTTTCAAAAACTCTATATTTTTTCCTTCCAAGGTAAGGTGGTTTTATCCCAGTGACGGAAGTCAAATATTTCACAGGAGAGTTATTTTCGAAATAATGGTATTTCATCTCTGTGATGGACTTACATGATCATCTTGTACCTTGCGTATCTTCCCTTTGATGAGATGCGCAATTTTTTACGCTTTCAATGCCGTTTTACAACCACCACCACCACCACTCACCATGGTTGAGTTAAAAATCAACAGTTCACATGCCTCAGAGCACAACACATAGTTGGTGAGCTACACTGTAGCCAGAGCTGCCCTGGAGCTCACTGACAGAATCAAGACGGCCCTATGACTAATACAGGTGACCGGTTTTGCCCAAAGAAACATCGACATTGAAAACCGGAGCCCGGGTTTGAACTGAAAACCCACTGGTTGCAGGGCAAACTCCCGCATCCGTCACCAGTGTTAGATCAAACTTTATTGATCTGATCTAACACAAAGGTTTCCAAACTTCTGACCCACCTAATATAACTATTATGGACGTATGACCCTAACTATTGGTTGGGTATTCACACAATTTTTTACTAATACCCTGAGTAAAACTATAATAATAGAGTCAAAATCCACAACATTGTCTCATTTTTTTCTATTTCTAAATGACCTTTTTAAACACTATAATGCAGTAAATATACTAAACTATTATAATTTTTATTTCTGTAATGAATCTTAAGAGCCCAAACCTGTCGATCTTTCAACTTATTTTAGTTATACTTTCAAAACATAAAATAACAGTCAAATTTGTAAAAATTAACACCAGCTCTACCCCCCCCCCCCGCCATTATAAGCTTAGATTTAAGAATACAAAAACTTTAGACATAGCATTTATTTCAGTTTAAAAAGTTTATAACAACTTCTGAGTAACATAACAAAACAGAAACGAAAAACATATGCACATCTTTAATCGAATTGACAATATTAGAATTCATAAAAGCAGTTATGAAAACAAACAAACAAAAAAAAAACAATAAAAAAATCACAGGAGAATCGTAACCCCCCCCCCCTGCTTAAAGCAGCTTTTGCCGAGTTAAATCACATCAGGAGTGATCCCGCCTGATTAGATAGGTGTGTCTCAATGTACACACACCTAAACCTGTGTTTCAAGGTTTAAATTCAAGCCAGCGATAAGTGGGTTAAAACATTTTGGTTGAACCCAAATCTCTGGAGCTCTTTATTTTACAGATAAGCCCAGCACCTGGAAATATTAGAGAACATGCAGCATTGTTAATTTGCTTGTTAAAATTTGATCGAAATGCTTTTTTTTTTTTGCACAATTTGTAACATTACACTACCTAACAACACCATTTAATTAAACCAGCATTTATTCATTTCGCAAATCGCATTAGAAAGGTAAGAGTGATTAAGATTGTTGGGGATTCTAAGAAACTGGTACGTTTGGTGAGAAATGGTTTGTTAAGTAATGTGCTTTGTTTTTGGCTGTTCTGAAGTTAAAATAGGTTTTAAGTTTACCTACAGCCAAGAAAAAGAATATTGTTATGCTCTTTTTTTTCTCAAATATATATCTTTTATATATAAAATACTGTTCCATTCATATAAGCCTTACTTTGTACAATATCTGAGTGAGCAAAAAAATTAAATGTGTGTGTGCCTGTAAGAGTGTGAGCTAAGAAAACACAAACAACCAGGAAAACTGTCACAACAAGCAGCAGGTGCAGCTTTAGACGTAATACGCTAAAAAAACAAAACAAAAGGTGTTTTACACAATATACACATTTTTATTACTTACAAAAATAAAAAGGAAGAGCAAAAAGGTGTAGGCTGATGGTTAGAAGGTGGGATACAGCAGGGTTAGTTTTATTAAAATGGATGTAAAACGACAGAATGATGACAAAGAAAAAAAAAAGAGGTTTTGTTTTGTTGTTTTCTCAGATAAAAAAGGCATCCGGTCTCAGTGAAGGAAAAGCTCATCAGTGCATCTCTCATCCTGGATGTTTCAAAGTCAAAGTGCTGATTTTATAACCACTGGAGACCTTCTGCTCCTCGTAAATAAGGGCCAAATAAACAGAAGTAGAAAGGAAAAAATGTAGTGTGACACATTTTTTTAGCATTAGTGTTTCATTAGTGTTTCTTAAAGAAATAAAAAAAAAGCAGTCCTTAAAGAGGAAAAAAAAAGACTGAAAAAAATGCACTTTTGTAGTCATACATCCATCATGGCACCATAGAGCGAATATTTGTCTGCTTTCATTTTTGAGGTACTTCTTAAGAAAAACAAAGACTAAATGTAAGAATATTTGTCAGTTTTTTTTAAACTCTTCTAAGCTGTGTCGCACAGTAGCACCATTGTTTCAATTTTAGATATATTTTTTTTCTTTTCTTGTTCTTTCCCTCCCCTCCCCCCTCCCGAAGTCAATGCACCATTGGAATGCCACCTTCTTGTCATGTCGACGGTCGACAGGAGCCCTTTTGGTTCCTCCTTACGTGTCTCGGTGTGTTTCTGGCGTCCTCCGCTGGAAGAGGCGGCTCTGCTCTCCGCCACGTGATATTACGTTCTCTTCATGCACACCACACAGCGGCTGACGCGTGTATGTAGGTTACCTGCCTTTAATGTCTCTGACTGGGGCTTCCTGTGAAGTGGTTGGAAAGGAGGACAAATGTGAGAAGTTGTAAAAGAGAGTCTTTCTCTGATAACGCACAATTAAATTAAAATACCATGATCATCTAATCATCTGGTTAACTGAATGATATATTTTCTGTCTGTTCTATTTTGAAGACTGGTTAAAAAAAATGGCCAATAAAAAAGCAGGAGGTTGTGGATTTTAAATCAAAAAAGGCAAAAATGTAACTTTTTAAGACACTGACCAATTCAGAAAATAGAAAAAAAAAATGCTTTAGTAATTCATTTGTAGGAATAATGGCACAAATTATAACAATATTTCACTTTACAATAAAAACACAAAAAAGTCAACTTTATTTTCTGAGATTACACTTTTCCAGAAGAAAACAAAATTGTTTCTTTAAGATTTCCAGGTTATCTTTTCTATTTTCCCCAGGGTATCACATACTAAGTATCGTTGTGTGCTAAACGTTTGTGCTCAATAGAGAGGGAGTAGCAGCACATTAGCTCAGGTAAAAGGCGGTCCTGAAAGCCACTGTAATAAGCCGGGTTCATGTAAACCTACCTGAACATTTCGGAAACCTCCACAGTCGCCAGCCAGAAACTGTAGGAGTTGCTGAAGTAGTTACAGGATCCTCTACCGTGACACTCTATGAAGGGAGCGCTGCGGAACTCCTCCAGGCAGGAACCCGGGGAGGCCAACGCCTGACCGGAGCCCTCGGCGCCTGCACTAGTGTGCTGGGAAGGAAAAGAACAGAGTTATTTGAGACATGCAAACAATAACCCAGGTTATTTAAACCCTAAGAGGTATCAACACAATGAATTAGAAAATATACAGTATAGAGTGCAAAATCTTGACTCAAAATAAACAGTTATCTTTAAGGTGAGATCAAATTGAAATATCTTCTTATTTTGTTAATAGTTTTTCCAATTAAAAACACTGATGTAGAGACAAAAGTTAAGTAAACAAAAACAGTGAAGCACCCATGCATTGGCCAGTAGGGGGCAATATTGTAAACCTAACATTTTTCCTGTTTTGGAAATTTATGTAAATTTTATTCATACGCACCACAGCAACTAACAGGGTTTTCTAAGACAATGTTCTTAATGCCTCTACCTCTAAAAAAAAAGAAACTACAATTTTTAATAAATATAGTTAAAAAAGAAAATGTTTTTCGTCTTTCATAGTTCTTGTTTTTTTTTTTTTTTAGACATGGGGCCAACAGTGCTACTGTAGTACCGGTCATCACCCGTTATCGCCCCTGTACTGAAGACATAATACAAAAATCAGTTACCAATTAACATAAATGCTGGCAAGGAAACTGTAACTTATTTCTCTCCTTGGTCGATTTTATTTCCAACTTTTACTAAATAATTTCTCTTAAGAACGGACTTAAAAATGAAGTTGTTGCATCTTTAGCTTCAGTTGTACTGAGATAGGATCAGTTTTTATATGCTACATCAGGGGAGTACAACTCGCAGTCCCAAAGCCATATAGGCTCGCTTAATATATTTTATATCATCCACTTTTTTTTTTTCATTCTATTTATTTTTGTCCCCATGTGTAAAAACTCCAGGCCAACCCTGGTAACCCTGATAAATCTGCCCTGGAACCTCCAGTGGTATTAGATGAGTTATAACCTTTGGAAAGAAAATTGGAATCATCACTTGAGAGTTCACAAAAATACGGCTAATATGAAAGACAAGTCATTGGACAAATACTGGGTCATTTACCAGTTAAACTCTGATGAGTGCATCTCCAGTTTAGATATATTCTTCTAACACCAACCAACTGCAGTGCTGGAGGACCATTCCTACCAATCACACCTCTTCAGGTGTCACTACCTACGTTTCCATAAACCAACAAATTGGCCAAAATTCAATTACAAAATAAATTAGCTCAATGGAAACCTTAAAAAAAAAACATTTTTCTATAAAACGTTTTTATGGTTTAATGAGGTGGCTTTTCGGTCATACATCTTATATTATAATAGAATATTAAAAAAGAAATACTTTTTTTCGCATCACGTGAGTCACATGATCTGCAGCTGGTCCTTACTGCCACATGAAAAGACAAAGTAGTTGGAGGATTAGGTGCCCAGTAGAGCCGTGGCTGAAATATGGTTATTTCTCATGTTGTTTTCATTTATCGCGTGAACAAATGTATTTACATTCAGTTTTTACCGTAATTTATTATTTAATGGAAATACAAAAAATGCAAAACATTGCACTTTTGAATTTAGCAAAATATCAACACGGTTTTGCGTGCATTTGTGGTGGAAACGCAGCAAGAATCGTACACCAGATGGCTGTTAAAGTTGAAAGACCAACCAAACATTAAACATTGGGCTAATTTAATCTTATCATCTGCCGTGGTTTAAATAAGGAAGCATTTAAAAAGCAAAGCATCTGTGTCTCCGTATGTCTTCTTACCATCATGAAGGAGTATCCGATCCACAGCAGACTCCAGCTGACAGGGCAAGAGGGAACCTGGATGGTCTGGCTGTGGACTGCAATCACCATAGCTGGAGCTTCACACACAGAACACCTACAAATACACCCAAATGGACATCGACCACCTATAGATCCTTTCCTTTTAGACTTAACAGCAGCCATCCTTCCATCTCTACCTGCTGATGTAAGGCTTGATGCTCTCTCCAGTCACAGCCTCCATGGACATAGGCATGGGTTCCGGAGTAGACAGCCAGTAGGAGTAGTCATTACGGGCAGCAAAGTTACAGACGTTATTGATGTTGCAGAACATGAAAGGCATGGGGCTGAATCTGCGCAGACAGCTGCCGGCTGTGCCTGCATGACCAAAATCAAATGAGGATTTAATTTCTGGTGCTGCTTTAAAGAAATAAAAAACATATAAACTGAATGAGATAAAGCTGCTTCGTACCGAGGTCCTGTCCGTGCGCCCTCTCGTTGCCCTGAACGTATAACAGAGAATATCCGTCGTAGATGAGATTCGTTCCGTCTGGACAGAATGGTGGGTTATCAGTCTGGCTGTGTCGGGTGAGAAGGAAGCCGTGGGCTGCAGAGCCTGAGCTTGGAATACCCGGCGGACCCTGTGGTCCATCGGAACCAGGTGGACCAGGGTTGCCCTTTTCACCTGGGGAACGAGAAATGGGTTAGATCAAATACACAAAACAAAATATTCCTCTGCAAAGGCATAGAATGTACTGCAATCTTTAAAAAAAATATAAGTCAATTTTGATTAAAATAAGTGAATCTCAAAGTAGGACATTTACATTTAAAATAAAAAAACAACTACAGTCTCTTATTTCAAGAGTATGATATCTAATTATCTTATTTAAAGGGTAAAAATATTCATTCCACTGGCAGGTCATCTTATTTACCTACTCAAATTAAGCGTATAGGCACTTATTTTAAGAAATTTTTTTTAATGTTTAGATCGTTTTTTGCAGTGTGGTAAAGAAATCTGGGTCTTTAATTGTTGCAGTTTTTTTCATAGTATTAAATTGAATTGAATTATATGTAGTTAAATATACACAGTGACAAGTTAAAAACAAAACATATTAATTAATCAATGATTAAAAATAATAATTAAAAATAAACATTTAATGCTATGAATTTGAGCAGTAATTTGCGTTTCCTACCAGGCCGCCCTGCGGGTCCAGGGTCTCCTTTCCTACCAGGTGGGCCGTTAAAGCCTGGAGGACCAGGTGTACCAGGATCTCCAGCTGAACCTGGTAGACCTAGAAGAAGGAAAAAAAAAAATAAAATTCAGTTTAAAATTTTCTGCTTTAATTTAGATTTCTAGGTGTTTAAATATGGTACAATATCCTACAATGATTTTAAAAAAAAGCCACGATATCTTGCCTCATTTATTGCACTTAACTTATAACTTATAATGCAAATTATCATGCACCTCCCTTTACACACTTTAATCCTTTTTTGCTTTTTCAGATTCTCACAAAACAACCCAAAATGAGTTAATACAGGTTCTCTTTATTCAAAAAACAATTTTTAGCAGGAAGTTGTGTGTTTTTGTTTGGAAAGCCAAGTCTGTCAACCGTACACAGCTTTAGAAATTCAACCATCATGTTTACACCAACACAAAATGCAACCCAAAGATTAACCAGCCCTATTTCACCCACCTGGGGATCCAGAGGGTCCGGGGGGACCAGTGGACCCTGGAGGACCGGGGCCTCCCCGTGGACCAGGAGGTCCTCTGTCTCCTTTCACATATACAGCAGGTTGAGATGGAGCCGGATCTCCAGGAGGGCCTGTGTAGAAACAATCCATGAGGAAACCCATTAGCTTTGATATTTCGATTTTTTTGTGTTTAGGTTTCTGTTCACTCGAGCTGAAACTGTACCTGGAAATCCATCCGCACCGGGATCTCCTGGAAGGCCACTTGGGCCGGGTAATCCTAAATCACCCTTTGGTCCTGAAAGAGAAGTCAGACAGTTTATTACAATAAATACTGGAATCGGACATCTTTAACTGAATGGGGGTCAAAAACTCATTACTGGGAACTAACCTGGGAACCCGGGAGTTCCTGGAAATCCTGTGTCTCCTTTCATACCGGGGCCACCAGGGCCACCAGCAGGGCCCTTGTAAAAAAAAAAAATAAATAAATAAATTAAGGCAAACAAAATAAGCATTTTATGTCACCAATCCAATCTTAGTCTTGCATTCTGTTACCAATTGATACAAATAGTGCACGATCTTACCGGAGAACCTGGAAAACCAATCTCTCCTTTCTGACCAGGAAGCCCCGGCTGACCTGGAATTCCAGGGTTACCCTTCTCTCCCTTAACGCCGCCACTTCCTGGCAACCCACGGGGACCCTCTGGCCCAGGGGGGCCTACACATCCACAGGATATGAAGTTAGGGTCGGTAATATTTGTTGAGAGTAACAACCCAATATGATATTAAACACAATCATTTTATTCACAAGATGTTCAATGCATGATCTGCCACCATTTAGCACAACAATGGAATAAAGAGCCGTGCTTCTGCACACAGACAGCTTAATGTATCAGCTTTATGTACAGTCTGACATTTTTATGTCAAAATATCCATTACTATGCATAAATGAATAATTAGTAAATACATAGTAAGATAGAGAATTAACAAAAGTATCTGAACTTTTTTTCTGCAACTGGGGAGCAATTTCTTAAACAGCTTTACCGTCACATCAATATCTGTGGCAAGGCAAGTTTATTTGCATAGCACAGTTTAGTACAGAGAAATCAAAGTGCTCAAGATGAATTAAACAATAGAATAGAAGTAAAATAAAAGCAGAATAAAAGCAAGTAAAGATAAAAAGATAAAAACATAAAATCAGCCACTAAAACAGATAAAACGGTTTGACCACAACTTTATCCTTGAAATACCTCAGTTAACAGTTTAACTTCAACAGTCAAAGGTAGCTCTAAACAAAAGGGTTTTTAACTTCGACTTCAAAGAACTCAGGCTTTCAGCTCTTTTACAGTCTTCAGGGAGTTTGTTCTAGATAAGTGGAGCAAAGGAACTAAATGCTGCTTCTTTAGTTTGGTTCTGGGTGCTCAGCGTAGGCTTGAACTGAATGACCTGAGTGGTTCTGGGAGGTTGATACACTGACAACAAATCTGTTAAGTATTGAGGTGTTATTCCATTGATTTATAGACTAACAGAAGTATTTTAAAGTCTGATTTGGCTGGCTGATGTGCTCTACTTTTTCAGTTCTAGTGAGAACACAGGCAGCAGCATTTTGGATCAGCTGCAGCTGATGGACTTTTTAGGCAAACCTATGAAGACACTGTTGCAGTGATCAATTCTACTAAAAATAAATTCATGAATGAGTTTTTTTGCTTGGACATTAATCCTTTAATCCTGAAAATGATGAACTTTTTCTCATTGAGTTAATTAAAATATTTACATGTAAATGATTACTATACAAGCTGTAGGATAAACCATTGTTTTTTTTTATTGAAGATTTCAGCAATGATCAGTGGTGTCTAGCTGTAGCTGTGTGCTAACTCTGTAACTTAAAAGGTAGAGACACAATCACCAAAGTGAATGTATTCGAGTTTCATGTAGACCCTTGTCTTCTTCATCGTTTGTATATTGTCACTATGGTGAACGTTACAACAGAAAAGAAAACACTTTCTACACCCTATGCTGTGCATAGAAATTGCAGTCATCTCCTCTGAAACAGCCTTTCTGTCAAATCAGTAATGCTTTGCTATTATTATAAAGATAAAAAGCGTAAATGTTATGTCAACAAAGGAACAGAATTCTTTGGCTAAATAATCTGGTGAACAGAGGGTCCATTTGATCCTGTAGAAAAAAGGGTTATGAAACATTGTATAACAACCAATACCATCCATCCATCCATGTTTAATGTTTCTTAGATTGTCGGATGGTTAAACCAAAGAGACCACCAAGGTGACCACGCCTCCACTTCCATAACTTTTTCATCCTGTTTGATCATAAACCATATTTCCATTGATTCTAACCTGGAGGACCTAGGATTCCCAGAATTCCCAGGTAAAGCGGCACAAGGATGATGTCGGAGAGCAAAAAAAAAAAAAAAAAAGAAGAGGAAGAGGTTTAGACAGAGGAAACAAAAACAAGAGCATACAGGAGATAATAACCAAATCCTAACATTGATATATCTCTTTAAATGTGCGTCTAGACCAAAGGTTACCTGGATGTTTGTTTTGTGCTTACAATAAGGACTTATTACTAGTAAGTCGTTTTTATTTATTCATTTATTCAGTATTTACAATAAACTGCTAAATGTTTTTTTCACTTTCCATATAACCTGACTTCCATTTCTTTATGCGTTATTAATGAAATAGTAAGTATATTATGCTTTTTGTTAACAATTAAAGATCTATTTATGTCTAACCAATCAGGTGACCAAATCTAAAATTAATTGTTAAATACTGTAATTAAAGTTTATTCTATATATTTAGTATATTATTGTTTTGCTGTACTTGTACTTCGTCTAGCATTTCAAATTCTGTCTGAGAAATGTGACTCCTTTTAGGTTTTCCTAAATTTTGAAAATGATAATATAAAATTTCACTTTTATCTCAAAATTATGGAGTAATGTAACATTTAAATAATGCAATTTTAAATCCAATTTGAAACACATTTTCTAATAGCACATTTCAAATTGAATTTTAAAGAGGAATTATATTTTAATATTTATTTATCCATTATCAAATACTGTAATGAAAAATGGATGAATAAATAGTATTTTCTAATCTGTTTTGAAATTGCATTTTGTTTTTTTACCCACTCTATTGACCTTTTTCTGTGACTGTTCTGGTAACAGAGCTCACTGGAAACCAGTTTAATTTCAGATGCTACCAGCTCCCTCATTGGTAATTTTGCTAACCAAGTGTGGCAGTCCAATCAATGAGAGAGCCGGTTACATCTGAGGAGCAACTGTGATGCACAGGGACCAGAAGACTTACTGAAAAAGTTGGAAAAGAAGATTAAAATGGAATAAGTAATAAACCTTTCAAAAGTGTGATTAGGAAAGGTATTTATTATCAGAATTATGGATTTTGTTATTTAAATTTGCATTCAGAAATAGGATTTGAAAATACATGTAGAAATTCCAGTATTAAATAATAGATGATTAAATACAATTTACAATTCCTCTTTAAAAAATTACATTTTAAAATGCTTTTCAAATTTAATTTGAAATTGCATTATTTCAATGTTTTATTGGAAATGTCTGGTTTTCTTTTTCAGTGACTCCCGTGGTCCTCCATGTATTAGGACATATTGCCTATAAGCATATACGTATATAATAATTCTCACCATTAACAAATAAATTACTGTATAATTATGATAATCTTAAACAGGGTTTATGCTACCCTTTTTGCTTTATGATCAATAAATATGGCCAGTGAAAATCGTGTTGAATCTTTATTAAAAAACAAACAAAAAAATCTTTTTGGTCTGTTTGTTAGTTTTTATCCTTTCTGGGTACATTATCAGACTTCAATAACAAAGCACCTGCAAGCATCTCCAAATATTTTAGATTTTCTGTCAAGACAAAGCTTATTTCTGAAATAGATAGTTTAGCTTAATCGAACAATAAGAATTTAAGTTAGAAAAATATATAATATGTTAAAGCTGCAGCTGAATAACTAGTTGTTGTATTCCATGTCTGGTGATTTGAATCTGCTGTGGTTTTGTGGGGTTTCAGATACTCTACGCCTTAAGGGAATTCTTGAAAGCACTTTATAGACCCATTTATAGCCCATGCATTTCAGAGGTTGCGTGAGCAGCATGGCAGCAGTGAGTGTAGTAAACTAAACCAACACTGGCGTACAAATGTCAGGTTGCTACATTTATTTGCGTTTGTATCAATCTTCTCCAGGTGGACTTAAGCTATACCAAGGAGCTAACGACTGTTTCGGAGCCACTTTAGCTGAGGCTTCATGCTATCAAGCATGTGGATTGGAGTAATTTAACTGTCAAAAACGTTTATATCAGGTTAAGTAATGCATCTGCAAAACCCTGGTTTTCATAGAGCTCGTGATTCTATATAGTGGCTGATAAACGAAAGCCCACGTGTGTGCTTTATTTATAAAGCAAATATTTGTTTAATATAATTGTAAGGGAAGCATTTTCATCTTGTTATCTATCCTGTCTTCCATTTAAATATTTAATTCACATCAGCTTTAAAACGCTTCTCAGAAGACAAGGAAGATGCAGTGCAAAGAAAGACCATGTAAATGTGGTGCTTTCCATTATCCCTGGAGCTTAAAACTTAAATGGTAGAGGGACATAATTTCTAAAGTAAATGTGTTTCAGTTTTGTGTGGACCCTCATGTTTGTCATTCTTTTTTAAATTGTCCCTATGATGATCAATTTATAGGCATGCTATGATGTGCCTATAAATTGCAATGAATTATATCAGTTTAAAAGCTTAAAAGTAGTAATGAATGACCAGCTAAAAGGTGCATAGTTACATTATATGCCTTCATAAAAAGGAGCAAAAAACATTTAATCATTTTAAA
>JAUZNJ010112301.1:0-19984 GCA_034780135.1 Jordanella pulchra | reverse complement strand
ATATATAAATTTGGATTTCTCTTGTAGAGAACAACTTCATTAAAACCTATAAGGAGTCAATAAGCTTGATGACCTCATGGTAAAATATAGCTGCAGTTCTTTTTATGTGTAATTCAGTCAAACTGCCTTGAAAGAAATCGTGACACTTTCTCAAGATAGTTTATGTCTCAAAATATGTTGCCCAGAAAAAGTGACACAAGCACTAAATCTATAATGATTACGATACACTTGAAGTTGCAACGGAAAGAGAAAAACTAAGTATTATTTCTTTACATCCTGTTCTCAGGAAATTATGAAAGTAAAGTGCTTATGCCAATCCTAAAGAATATCTCAACCGCAGTTAATGAAGATCATAAACTTCTGATGTAACATGCTGATGTTTGTGGACAAATGTCTCCCAAAGCCAGAAATATCAATAGGTTTTCTATTTTATTTTTCTCTCTTTGAATACTTAGCCTTTTTTCTTTCAAAAAACGTGAATTTTGCACATTTAATAGCCTCCCTGCAGCTTTGACATTCAATTTGCTGTAGTTTTTTTGTCTCTCCATATGGAGTAGGTTGTAATGCTTGTAATGCTTGGCCATGTAACGAATTCCCACGTTTGACAGGGCTGCTGTGTGCACGTAAAGTAACAGAGAAACCTATTTTTGCCCCTAGACCTAATCTTAAGTGTAATTTCCTCCCAATAGTCCACTGATGTGTAGAAAAATGGGTACTTGTCACAGTGAAATATACTGTAGAGAACCTACAAGTGTAATTACCTTGTGCAAAAAAAGGAAAATCTGCAGTTTGGCTGTGGGTGGAATGTTGTGAGTAAAGAGCCTAACTGCTGCATGAATCCAACAGAAACAACCTGTTTCAAACATAAGTAGGGTTTTTATTGGCCTAGTATCTACTTCAGAAATGTTTGGTTATTGAGTTTAACTTAATGCGTTTTCAGCGTACTTTTTAAACCTTGTCTTATAGATTTGATGTTAATTTATCTTCAGGCGTTTCTACTGGTCCGCTCTTAAGTGTAAGACAGACATAACAGTGATTCAGCGGAACACTGTATTGGGCGATATTTCACATCAGTGAAACAGCAGCAAGACAAATGGCATGGCAAGATTCATCGCTGTCTTTAATAGGATTTAAAATCACCAAAAGCCCTCACGAGCTCGAAGAGCAGAATGTGCTGCATAATGAACCAAACAGTGCACTGAAATGACTTTAAGGAAATCAATTACACATGAGCTAGGCAGAAAATAGCTCTGAAAATGTGTTATGGGTGAAACACTTTTTTAGATGAGATGTTTAATGGTGGTCCCATCTGAGCAATGCATCTGATTCAGTGGGCAGCTGCCAGATCTTACTGGACCAGAGCCAAGGATCTGCTCTGGGCCACAATCATTGCTTTCTTCTCTGCCCCTCTGCTTTTCTCCTCTATGTTGGGTCTTAGAAATACTTTTTTATGCCACACGTGGGTCAAGATGAAAAATGATGCAGCAAGAGACAAACAACAAAGGGCTCTCCTTCATCTCACAGCCATTAGGTATCCATCATCCACGGGGGTTTCTCTAACACAGGTAGCTGTCCACAGCCGTCAGCACTGTGTTTATACATCTGATACCTGCAGCACATGCACTTCCTTCCTTCCTGGGGGCTGTAACATATGGCACAGCACAGAGCTGAACTTTTCCCGACATCTTTATACCTCAACTAGGCATGCATTTATTTTTTCAGGCCATCTGTTACATTGGTTTAGATGTGCGTGAGGAGAACCGTGACAAGGTGTCAGTCTGTTGCTGACATTCGGAGCCAAAGACTGGAGTTTTTTAAAGCACTTAACAGGCTTCTAAGACCTTTTCTAACAGATGGCATGCAATATGGACCCAGAGGTTCAATTACTTGATAATGGATGGACTTGTCTTTGTGGAGAACTGAGTCTGTTCAAAGGTTATAGTAATAACACTGTTTGAGTCACGCAATGTTGAATAATACTGTTTCTTTCTTCACTTAATCCTGTGTACACACATTGAGGTAGGGGGGTGGGGGGGGGGTTATATTCCTGGCAGTTTTTTGGCATAGAGTCACAACATCAGATTCCAAAGGATTAAAGTGGGAAATAAACACACTGGCCCCAAAAACACAGTAAAGAAGCTTTTTTTTTTTGTCAGGGATAAGTAAATGTTTCTGCAAGACCAATTTGCTCCACATAAGAAGTCATTCGCTGAGCAGAAAAAAAACATGCGAGATAAAACAACATAGCAGCACAAACACTTTAACACGGTATAGAAACTATCCAGCACTGCGCCCAATACAATGAAAAACAAATGATGTGATTTGAAATATGTAGTTTTGAAATTCTCCTTAATTTTTTTCAAGTAAATCTCAGTGAAACATGTATTTTCAGGAAGGACCTGTTTTAAATACTCAGCAAGTACAGTTCATACAAAATAAGTGAAAAACACATAGTATATACGAACAGTAGTTCTGATATGAAATTGAAGTGCTTTGATAATTGAATGACATTACATAATCTGATGATATGCAGACACTCTGTATGCACCGAGGTAGATTCACCCACTTTCATATGCTGAACTGTTGAACTGACAGCAATGTGACTTAAAGAGGACCAGTCGGTCCTCAAATGTAAGACAAAGGTAACACAACATAGTAACGGTATGACATTGGTAACTTTCCAAATACTTTGAATTTCAAACCATAGACTCTCAGTAACAGGACTTATCAAATGCCATACAGTGCGTAAGCTTTCAAGAGGCCCCTGATGTGTTTTACAAGTTTTTATTTCCTCACACATAGATCTGACTTTTTATTTATGTCAACATGAAGAGTAGAGAAAAGAACTTTGACAGAAGCTTAAGATAAAGACATGGACTTTTCGTTTATCTTTTTCTTTAACCATAATATGACTTGGTTGTTTTTTTGTTTTGTTTTTTTTTCTTCTTTGGATTCATGTTTTTCCTCATGTAGGGTTTTCTGTATGCTACATGTTTTTTTTTTATCTTTTTCATTTAACAATTCTAAAAATATAACTAAAACAGCTTATATAAGCAGCAGGGTTGTAATTATCATTTAAATAAAACTGATACTTTCATAATAAATATGATTCTTCAAATTGTAACAAAAGTAATTTCTATATTTGCCTTCATGCTCTTTATCTAACTGAAGAATGTGTCTCCAAGATCTGCCGTGTATATCATCAGCTGATCTAACTCCGGTAGTATTCGACACGCCAACTATTTAAACAGTATAAGGCTTAAGTTAAGGTTAAGGCTTAGTATAAGGTTAGTAAGCAAGCTTGTTGTCTATTCTTAATTTTTATTAACATTAACATTTATTTTACTGTATATCATCACTTAAAAAATAATTTTTGTTTCATCATGTATTTGACGTTCACTCAGGTCTGATGAAATCATTTCAGGGCTAAAAACAGATCTGTGAAGATTGGGCAAGCTCCTTCTAGTCTTTTCTGTAACCAACAAACTGGTTTATATTTTTGTAACTCAGAGTGACGTTAAAACTGCTCAACATATAATAGGACAAACAACAGAGATTTGTCTTTGTGAAACAGTTATTCTGTTATTACATGATTGCAGTCTGCAAAGATAATAAAATTATAATGATTTGATCTATTTTCTCCTGAAAATAATAATGCGCAGAACAGCTATCCCCAATTTTAACTCTGAATTTACAGCTAATTTTGTATATAAAGAGACTCATTTGTTAAACTAAAAGAAGTATTTACAAAAGGCAACCTAGACGTGCTTCTCATTAAGCCCAGATTCCTGCATTAAAATGTTTTTCCTTGATAGAATTTAATATTCTAATCTTTAATGTCATGTTTTCATTAATCCTGAGTGGAAAATTGTTATAATTAAAAATTGAAATAAAGGTTTAGAAACATAACTATGTGCATTTAACATAAGGTGTTTCACATAGTAAAATAAGTAACTATAATAATCAAACTATTTGTAATATTCAACTGTATTTATGATTTCATTTCCCCTTATTTAATATTCCTTTGGGAGTAACAAACTAGTTTTGATCTAAACTGAATTATTAAATGGGACTGTATTGTATAAAAACTGTTGAGTATTTTTTACCACATTTAAATTTTTAAGTTTCTTTAATATTAAGTTTTCCATTTCTTGCCGTCCAGTCTTGACTAATTTCTCACCTTGCGGGAGGATTAGTATCCAGGCGATCTCTCTGACCTGCATGTTCTGGGAAAGCTATCAGGTTAGCCGTATCTGTTGTTATCTGATTAGCTGAGCTCTGGGTGCAGCAGACATAATACACCATCCATGATTTCACAGCAGCTCAGTTTACCTCAGTAACATCTCATTCCAGGTCTGTCAGCAGCTTCCAGACTCACTAACAAACTGTTCTCCTTCTTCTTCTCTGCTCATTTAGTTTCCCCTCTTTCAGCCTTTTTCCCCTGGTTTCCCACTCTACCTGTCATTATGGCAGATTTGTTCCAGCTCTGTGTCTATGCTGTTTACTAATACGCCCCTGACCTTTTTGATATACAGAACATAAAAAAAAACACATAGTTTTCTTTCTGCATTATAATTACATGTTTTGAATAAAAGAAGACTCCGGTTGCCAATATAAAATTTTTGCTGATGACTTGCCGTATGAGCAGCTTCCAGCTGTCAGATGGTGCCTTGTTTGCAGATTTTCACCTGTCCATTACCACCTCTCCTCCACTTTGACATTCTCTAGCTGCCCATTTTGCCTCTACTGGTTTCAGAAGAAAAGATTTGGCTTGTAGAGCGTTTAATTTATTCCTGTTTGTTTCCTTACTCTGCCCTGTACCACAGAGAAATGAGAGAAAGCAAACGGGGAGGAAAAGGGGGGTGAGCACGAGTTGTTTTCCTTTCATGTAGCTGCATAAGACAGAAGCAGATGGATGACAGGCTCAGCTAGCATTGCCTGAGCTCCCTAAACACACTCAGAAGCAAAATGCAAAGACGTATGCTTGGAATTAGAGAAGCAAACTAATCTTTTGTCATTTTCATCGGATGAAGCCATGCTCATGACTGTTCATATGCCAATCATTGCTATTTATGTGCATGAATAAAGAAATGTACATCATAATGAAAATACACTAATTTCCAGTCACCAGTTTTTGTAACAATTTCATCTACCAAATAAGGTTTTAGTCCCCTGTGATTAATCTTTGAGAACTATGATGTAGAGTAATCAAAAGAAACAAATTTAAAGTATCTTCCTGTCATCAGGAGACATTTGTCATTGATGGTTGAATGTGTGAGAAAGGAGACTCTTCCGTGCCAGAGGTTGAAAGCTTAAAAAGATGAAACAGAGTAACATCCTGCGATCTATTCAGCTTGTTTTTTATTCTTGTTAACAATTTGAAGTTTTGCTCTCTCTCTCTCTTGGGCTGTACGGTGGGGCAGTGACCCTGACAGATGAAGCAGGAGAAGATGGATGGATGGCTCTCTCTCATTGTTTTGCAACCAAAATAAAGTGCAGATACATCTTAATATGTAATACTTCTTACATTCCTGTACTTCCACCTACGTTCCTTTTAAACCCCTCCATGTGAGGGAATTCTTAACTTTGAGTTCTATTTCCACAGTAAAAGGTTGTTGTCTTGACCTTGTACTGTTTATGTGTGGTGCATTCACTGATCAGGATAGAAAATCCAAACTAGATCATAGGTCAAGGTCGAGGTGAGAATCAATTTCAGTCATGAGTCACTGATTTCATAGTGCACCTCTCAGTTCAAGGCAAAAATTGTTTCTATTGTTTTGTTGAAAAATAATTAGTTACAGACACTCTTTAACAAAGTTATATTTTACTATGTAGGAATTGGTGCATTTGAGCCACAACAACTGTCTGTGCTCTTTAAACCCAGCTTTATTACCCAAAAACATGAAATACATAGAGCAGCAAACCTTATACCCATCATACCCTCGTATGAATGAGATAAATTGTAAAATGCAAATAAGCATTTCAAATTGCTGTACTTTTTAAAATTTATTTCAGGGGCATTATTGTATCAGAAATTGTATGAATCAGTTTCTCTTGTATAGGAGAGTTAAGAAAAGTCTCTCTGAAGGCTTTTCACATCAGTCAACTCCATGTTTGACTCACAGGATTTGATTTGCTAGCATTTTTTTTAAATTAATTTAAGCACAAGGGGAAACAAACACATATGTAGGGTAAATTAAATCATCTCTACAAATATTGGGCCTGGATGGACATCTGTTTTGTGGCAAGTTAGGGTTGGCCAGGTCTTGTCTTTTATTTAGTCCACAAAAACAGATTGAAAGTTAGACTTTTTTTCCAGTATCTTCTGTCCTAATTGAGCCTATACAAAGAGATTAGAAGTCTGTTCCTTTTCACCAATCTAATAAACCCATCTACATTTTGGCTACATTTAGAAGTCTTTGTCCTGACTTTGCCAACAAGATGCACAGATGATGTTTCATGGCTGAGTTTTCATAAGGCCTTGAACTGCCAATATTGGTTTGAGCCTATTTCCCTTTAATAACTGTAAATCTTTTAGTCCAGTAAATCTTCCTGCCATTAGCTGTTATCAATTATTTATGCAAAAATCTACCATTGACTTAATTTGAAACTGCTAACTGATACGGAAAATAGCTACAGAAGTTTTGAGTCAACTTTCTCACTGAAGAGTGTTGTGGTTTGCATAGTTTACATTTTTAGGTTTATTTCCATCTGGGTAGTGGTCAGAGCTGATAAGAGGTGACTGAGGTCACCAGCTGCCTTTTTAAGACATTTTAGATTTCTTCTTTTTATTTTTCAACTGCAATTTTATATTTAGATGGCAACCTTAGTTTTTTCTAATTTATTTTCAATACAGAACTGCTTGGGCAGATAGCTGTTAGGTTTTCCTGTTTAGGTGTCAGATCCCTAAAACAGCTGTAATAAATCTCCTGCTGGTTGGAGGATGTAAACATACATTTCCTTTCAGAAATGATTACTGTCTGATGTATATTTGTTGGCAGTTCCATTACAGTAATAGACACATACAAGAGTTGACAAGCACAAATACAACTCTTGGCATTATTTACACCCTTACAAAGCTTCACTGAAAGATTACACCAATTACCTACCCGTGAATAGAAATCTCTCCCACAGCTGATCCGAGATATAGTATGAATGGAACCATGGGAACATGTAAGCAAGGTACCAACTGGTTTGTAAATGGAAATGAAACAAAAAAAAACCCAAAAACAATAAATTAGGTTTTACCAGCTTTGAAAGGTCTGGGGTGGAAATATTTTTGATTAAAGAGGATGCTTAAGACTGCTTAGGTGTTGAATCACTTCAAATTAATCTGACAGTTTGGAAACTGCTGCAGTAAAATAGGTGGAGGTTTGCTTTTCCTTCTTCTTGGTGAAGCACAGCTTACTGTGATAAACACAATCCTCCTCCTTAATCCTATAACTCAGAGAACCAGCGGCCTATTGCTTTTCTCTCTCAGAACTGGGAATAATATCACATCTTAGTTTAATGTGATTTAGTAAAAAAAAAAAAATGGAAACTTGAAAGATTTTTCTTTGCTTACTAATGAGACATTTTTTTATTCTTACATTAGTATCCACACTTTTAGCCGTAATGACTAGAAGCCAGTCCGCCATCTGTATTGATTAAAGGGGGTTCAGTCCAACAGTTTATAGGGCACAAATTATTCCTGTTACAAGTCATCAGAAACCTATCATTGCACATAGATATTGGAAAACATTGCCTCAAAGTGAAACCACCTAACAACGTTTCACCTCTTACATGTACTTTGTGAAGGTGAACATCTTTTTGTGAAAATCTATTCGGAGAAAAATTTGACAAATATTTCAACCTGGAGAGACTCATAAGGAGACAAGCATGCAGTTACTGTATAGAGTTTATTGAGGTTAATGAATAGAAAGATTTTGACGCCTAGACCCCAGCAGAAGACGTAGCGCGGAGCATTGCTGAAAATTAAAGAGTGGGCAGGTTTATGAGAACAGAGATGTCTCCCAGCATTTCTGAAGGAGAAAAACCTACAAGTACTATACATTTGTCTACTTAATTCAGCTTTCCCCCATTAAATTGCACTGAAAAGGTATTTGTATATAATTTCAGAAACCTTTTTTTTTTTAAGATAGAAAATTTGTCCAAATCTAAAAAAAAAACAAAAATACAGTATGTTTATTAAAATGCTAGGCCTTGGAGTTGTTACTGATACTGAAAAAAAGGACATAGCTGCCTTTATTTCTTTGACAGGTAGGATCTTTAAAGCAATGATGACCATACGTTGTATTTCTACATTATCTTTGCTGGTTGTGGTGTCATACACCACAAAACCAGCAGAGATTTTTACCTACCTATTTACCTCTCCTGAAGCAGCGGAGATAGTGTTATATTTTTCTATAAACTTTTTAAAGTTGACGGGATAATATAACATCTGTGAAACACAAAAAAGACGTTTATATAAATCTCTTATTACTAAAGATTGTATGATGATTTTGCTTTTGGAAATACGGTGCTCCAGATATAGTTTTTTACATCTTCTTTTCTCTTGTTTTATCTCAGCAATTGTGTTTAAATATCTTTAATCAGATTTTCTTCTAAAATGAGTCTGTGTTTTTATACCAGCTCTGCTTATATATGTGAAAAGCACAATGCACCATCTCTGTATCTCCCTTTAAATCTTTATAAGCCAGAGGAACTTTTATCACTCTCAGATAATCTGATATATAAAAAAACACAACATGGAAAGATCTGCTCTGGGTGCATATGTGTGTGCATGTGTGTAGGGATGGCTGGCTGTATGCGTCTGCACAAGCCTGCCCCTCAACACACTTCTATACAATATTTTTTTCCTGCACAAAAACTGCATCTTTGTTATAAAGCGTCTTTCTCTCTCCAAGCAGAGCTACAGAGTGTAATGCTTGGCTTTGTGCTTCCTCAGGCTTCTTCATGTCAAAGTCAGTTTCAGTTGACTTGAAGTTAAAAGAAAACAGACCGCAGAATTAGAAAAATAAATAAATAAATAAAAATTATCGAAGGTCTCTGCTGGTGATTCAAAATGCTGTTTGCTCAAAAATGAAAAGTGAAAGATACAAAACCATGTGTGAGAGTAGCAGCCTTTGAAGCCGAAGAATACCTGATGAATACAGTGTGTAATTATAGCATGTTTAGGGAGACACTATTTATCACGGCGGGTTTTAGGTGGGAGGATAAAGACTGAAGAAGTAAAGAGCTAAAGAGCGTCGTCGGGTTGTTGCCTCAGGGTAAAGCTGCTGTCAGTTTACTGCCAAGAAAGCAAAGACTTTTTTTTCATGACAGCAGGAGAGGAATCACGAGCTGGAATAGAGGTACACAAGTAGAAGTGTCATCTGAGTTTACAAAAAGTCAGTTGTTTTTGACTTGCCAACTTTTTTGCACAAAGTCTTTTAACTATGAACACGTTGTTTGTTAAGAAGTGAGGGAAAAGACGAGTGATAGATGGTGGAGCAAAGAATATCAGATCCTTCAGCGTAAGTGCAACCCATTTAGAACCAGCCTCACAGAAATAACATCTAAGCAACACTGTTTTGGTTGCTCAAGCAACAGGTGGCAAGACTACCCCAAGGGTCAAACTGTAACAGGAAGACGGATCTAGCAGTTATCTCCTAAATAAAAAGGAGTTCTTGTTTTTTTTTTCTCTCCTAAAACACAGGTAAACCTTCTCTTCTTTCCTCACAGGAGCTTTGCAGATTGAAAACAGTGAGGAGACGGACCAAGGGAAGTACGAGTGCGTGGCTACTAACTCCCAAGGCGTTCGCTACTCCTCCCCTGCAAACCTTTATGTGCGAGGTAGGACCTGAACGCAAAACACCTACACACACACATGGACAGACAAAGACCAAACAAACCAACACATCTATACCTCTATTAAGGCGCTCTTTTTTAATTAAGCTACCTCTTTTCCATGACTGTGCTGTTAAACAAGTATTACTAACCCATCCATTGTCTATAATATATGTTGACCCTGTTCTTTTTTTGGTATTTTTCACAACCACCTTCCACCTTAAACCTTGGTGTGTTCTCATACAGTAAAGAAGAAGCAAAGTGAGCCATGCCTCGGTTTAACTGCATGGAAACATCTCTGAACTCGCTGCTAAACTGGTTTCTGTACAAGAAGGCAGATACAAAGAAAATAGTGCCCTGCTGAAGTATTTGCACACCTCAGCTTAAACTCTTGCCCTGTGCGTTATGTTACAACTACAAACTACAGTTTCATTAAGATTGAATGCAATAGACCAACTTATACCAACAATTTTATTTATGTGTTACAAATAAAAAATATGGAAAAAATAAAAGGCTCAGTCAATTGCCTTAAGAGTTAACCTTAAGCCGAAAATATTGTTTGATTGTGTTTGATTTAATATCAGTAGAGAAACGGCTGCTCTTTAAAAGGCCCTAGAGTTTATCTAAAGAACTTAAGTGAAGAAGCAGTATAACAATGAGCAAGAAAGAAACACAGCAGACAAGCCTTGGAGGAAATATGGGGAATTTTAAAGCAGGAATTTGTTGTACAACAATATCCCATCCTAGAGTGACCACCTTGGATGCATCATCTTAAAAAATGGAAACAGTGTGGAACAACTGCAAGCCTACCAAGACGTAGCAATCTACCTGAAGCAGGGATAGGGAGCTACAGTCCTGATCATTTTAGATGTGTCCCTGCTCTAACTTACCTGAATCAAATAAAAAAATGAATACCAGGACTTTGGATAAGCTGCATACGGAGGATATAATTCAGACATTAGATTTAAATGTCCTGGACTAAGGACACAGTGTTGCAAGACACCAGCCCTCAAGGAGTAGGCGATCCCTGGCCTCAACTAGCAGGCTAAGTAAGGAGCGTATAAATCTATTACAGGCAGGATTCACATGAAGAAGAAGAAGACATCCTATTCAGACTTTTTGGCCAACATACAGAATGTTATGAGTGGTAGAAAACTATCACTACATCAAGATGGTGGCAGCCTCATGCTTTGGTGATGCTTATGTTGAAAATAATGTTTGTGGTTGTAACATTAAAAGTGTAAAAGGTTTGAGAAATGATCACTTTGACAAGGCTTTGTGCTTTGATCTCAATTGGGATATGAGCAGAGATTAGCTCAATGTTCACAATCTCTCGTAACGTCTCTCGTAACGAACTGAACCAAAACTCTGCCTGGGTGCTGGTGTCTTATAAGCTCAAACACAGCGGCCGATGTTCTGATTTGAAAGTTCTGGTTCTATGTTTACGTGGCTTATCAGAACACTGTATGTATGTGTTGTGTGAGGTGAGTGCAGAAGTGTTGTGGTGAGGCGAGAGTGGCTTTGCGCTGGCCGTTTTTATTCTCTCTGTGTTTCCTCGTTCTCTCTCTTCCCCCCCCCCTCACGTCATTGTGTTCTGCATCAACCCCCTTCCATCCCTCAGAGCTTCGAGAAGGTTGGTGCGCTCTTTTCTTTGCTTTTGTTACTCCTTTGTTTCAGAAAGCGTCACTTATTGAAACAGCAGGAACCAAAAAAGAGGAGGGAGAAAAAAAAGTAGCTTAAAGTGAGACAATTAAACCTTTTGTCCAAAAATGAGGAGAACAAAGCTGCTGCGAGGATGACGAAGTGGTCCGCCCATGCAGCAGAGTGCCTTGACTGCATTGTGAGGCCTTGTGTGCAGAACCCTTGGTATTGCCTTCACTCCCCGATCAATGTTTTCTGCATGGTATGATCTTGTTGTCATGGAGACCCAAGAATTGGAAGATTAAAAAGAGGCAATGTTTGCATGGAAGGAGTGAGAGAGAAAGAGAAAGGAGCACCGCTTGCATGGGTGTTGACTGACGGACTGACAGAGGAGCATGACGCAGTGTGAGTTCATGCCTAGTGATGTGCTCGGATTGTGATATTATTGAACTTGCAGCCTTGTCATGTATTGCTGCTCTTTTCTTTTTTGGCCCTTTTGTTAAGTGTATTTATTACCTTTGTGTCCTTCTCCCATGTCATCACATCTGCTCCAGTTGTTGCACTGACTGGGAATGTTACAGTCACAGTAAAGCTTCTGCAATCCCTTTTTTGTTCTGAAGTTTCATGTTTGATTTGTTAGTAGCTTTTGGTTCTTTTGGGCTAAATCCACAGCAAAAAAACTCAAGATGGCCAAGGAAAAAAAACTTCACTTGAGTTAGGCATATTTGAACAGGTTCTGCTGCTGCTGCTGCTGCTAGAAATGGTTGCAGCTCCTCTGACCTATCTACTTTACTGCAGGGTTGTTTGCATACATTTTTATCCCATGTGGGAAGTTTCACTATGAATCATTCTAGATCTGATTACCTAACAGGTTTAAAATGATACTTAAACTGGGTGATACAAAATAAAAATAATAGGATTTAGTTATAGTTAAAGAAAGTGCATATTACCCAAGGAATAGTGGGTATTGCACATTCTCATGGTGAAACTTGGTGGTAGCACCATCATGCATCAGGGTGCTTTGTTTTTTTCAGTAACAGGGAATATTCACATACTGGAATTCGTGGCTGAGGATTTACTGTAAAACAAAAAAATAGATTCACAAACACATCAGTTCCTTCATTTTAACTGTGCTTCAGAGATATTGAACAGTAGGCACAATTTGGATGGTGTGCAAGGGGGTGGCTGACTAATTCAATTCAGTTCATTTCTAAAGCGCCAATTCACAACACATGTTATGTATGTCATCAAGAATTTTTACAGAATTTTTACAATCACATCATACAATCAGGTATGTTAAAAGTTTCTTATCTAAGGAAAACCAGCTGATTGCATTGAGCCATTGACTTGCAAGGCACAGTAGATATCCCCTGGTACTTTGTGACTCTACAGCAGGGATCACCAAAGCGGTGCCTACAAGCTCCAAGGGGCCATTAAAAACTGTGTGGAGGCCCTCGGCGTATCCTGGAAACTATAAAACTAAGTTTAAAATTGTATTTTATTCTATTGCTCTTCTTTTTTATTCACTCATAGAACAGATCATCATCTAGGGAACTGAAGCAATTATAGAAATTTCAAAATGGCAATATCCTAAAGAAAATTAAGAAATTATAATAAACAATAAAAAGATGTTTATTCTGTAGTAATATTAGGTGAATGTTGACCCTCCCCAATTTATAAGTCAGTATTGATAGCCCTTTCTTTGACTCATTACCCAAGAAGTGGCCTTTAGCCTTGGTGGTGACTGCTGCTCTACAGCAGTCCCTCGCACAGAGCATGCATGTTTTAACAGGAGGACACCTCCATCAAAACCGTGCTTGGTCTGAGCGGCCTTCTGCCAAGAACAACTGGGGTTTAAGGAGGAAGAACCAGACATACAAAACAAACATAGAAGCACTTACCCATAAATACTTTCTATGTCAGCAAAGTGAACTAGCTCCACGGGTGGCTCTGTCTTGGAAAGAAACTGATAAGCTGATGAGCTCTGAGCCAGTTTTGATGTTAAAGGGATAAAAAAAGAGCACATACAGTTAGCGTCAATAGAAGCTGAGCCCTTAGCTATGTCTAGGGCTAAACCCAAAAATAAAAATGGCCATCTCTATCATCTGCTGTATAACCAAGATGTTGATGGCAGCAGCCCAGCTGATATTTCTCAGCAGGATGGTTTCATTGCCAAAAAGGAACAGGCCAGGTGAAGCTACCGACTAGAAAAGCAGAGAGAACATAAAGTTATTGGATTGAACCAACAAGTACTGTAGAATTGTGCAATAGAGATAGAATGAATCACAATGATGTAAAGTGGTCCCTATGTCCTCCATCAGACTTTACTTATAGCAGCATAACTATAGAGATAGCTCAGGATACCTTGAGCAACTCTTAAGTTATATCAAAAAGTAAAATTTTAAGCATAATCTTAAAAATAGTCAGAGTCTGCCTAATGGGATAAAACTGGTAATTGGTATCATAGGAGAGGAGCCTGAAAACTAATCGACTGCTGCCCATTCTACTTTTACAAATTATAGGTACTACTAGTCAACCGGTAGATTAATAAAAATAGAAATGCACACCCTAATATTAATATTTTTTAGATTTAAAAAAATCCCTTTTTTGTACTATTTAGTGTTGTTCTGCCAGATAAAATACTAATAGTCTGCTTTGAGGTTTGTGCTTATCATAACATAAAAAAGCTCACTGTATGACTACTTTTATAAGTTACTATGTTGTTTTCTTATTTTTCAAGGGTTTGAGGGGTGTACTCTATATTTTGTTTTTCTTTTTCACTTTATGTTTAATCTATAAATTATGCATGGTGAAATCTGTACTTCCTAGTTATATTCACTTGAGTTATAATTTTAGAACCCAGTGAAGACATGAGAAACCTCAACAGCTAATATAGGTCATGCTTTAATTTTACCCTGACATCAAATGCTTTGACCAGTCTTCTGATAATAAGCCAGATTACTTTACTATTCTGTAGTTAGTTTCTAAATTGATGCAAAAAAATGAAATACATCTTGAGATCCATCTAAAAATAGACAAGTAGGAATTTCCACAAGCAGCTTAACATCTGCTTTTTTAATGCAGTGTTGTCTGGGAGCCTTTTGGTTTTCAGCCTGCAGACAAAGGCTCAGATTCATTGGGATTATTCTTGTTTTTATAAAGCTCATAAATCTACCTATCAGTTATCTGAGGTACTGTAATCTGTAGTAACACAGATTCACCAATAAATAAGATATGCAATCCATTTTTTTGTATTACGTAATCCTCCAGTAATATTGTGTTTCTCTTCAACTCTATCGCCAATAATCCTGCTCAGAATATCTGTACAGCTTTTTTAGCAATTGTGTTTCTAAAGTTCAGGCAAGTCTTATTTTAAAACATATAATATATTAATAATATCTGAACGATAAAGTTAAATAACTTTAACTAACTTGGCCAATGTGAAGTCTTCAATAAACACGTATTTTTGCTCTGTCGAGGATCGTCAAAAATGAGATCCGCTAACGTCACCTTAAGTATTGTCTGTTTTGATATGCCTTGTTTTGACCCATTGTTGCTTCAACTGAGCTGCATAATATTAGGAAAAAAGGAAACTTCAAAGTTTTTTTCTTCTTTTTAATCTTAGGATGGTGAAATTGATTTTAATCAACCCACATTATTTCACCACCACTTTTTCTTTCATCGTTATCATGATTTAGTCACAGTGATCAGCAAAGTAGTGAAATACATTATTATCAGAAAAAATTTATAATGCCTTGCACCTGAAATGTTATATTTTCCTTTGTGATTGTGATATTGTGCACATTGTTATTAGAATGACATACAGTATTAAATATATGTGCAGCTATACAGTTCAAATTTCATAAAAGAAACACTTTACCACAAAGTATTTTCTGTGGATAGGTAAAGATAGTGTTATGGCAGGGATGTCCCCACATCACTGTTGGTTAAGACTCAGCATGATCCAAAATTAAGGAGTGGGCTGGTTCTGTACTGACTGAAAATGTGTTTGTCTGTAAGTGATTCTCCAGATGGTCAAATCTGGTTGAGCATATTTTTAGAAAACGAGTCACATGTTTTATAAATATGTTCAAAGGTTACATTTCTTCATTATGTGTGAAAGCATACACTGCACACAAGATGTTTTCATCCTAAATTACAGACATATACTAATTAGATTTTAAACTAAGAAATACCACAATGTGTAAATATATGTTTTTAAAGGGAACATTTTCACATTATTTTAATAATAAACATTTTTCAGGGGCCTATTACAGTCTTTCAGTCAGATTTGTACATGGCACAATTATGAGTATTTCAATTTTTTTAGATAAAATTGCAGATTTTATGTTAAAAAATACTGCATGTGATGGAAATTATATCGGACTAATCGTTGCTAAACAATATTTAATTATCGACACAAAGTATGAACATTCTTCTTGTTTTTTAAGGATGAAACATTGATGCATATTAAATCCTGTCGTTTCTTTATGCTGCACATAATCGCAATAAAACTCAAACCACACATTTTCAAATTTAACACTTACTTTTATAATAATTAATTTTAATTAGTTAATTAAAATCATTTAAACCCCTAACAGATTTATATCAAAACTTATATTCATCTAGTCAAAAAGGCTCTTTATGCTAGGAGATCACAGACGTCTCTCCTAATGTAAAAATATAGTTTTCAGTTTTGGAAAAAGGCGCTAGATATAATTCTTCTTATCTCGTCAGTTAGGAATTAGAATAAACCATTTTTATTGAATCTAAAATAAAATTAATAAATGCACATGAGAAAATATATCCTCTATGTTGGTTTATGTTGTTCCAGTAATACTTTTACTTAAAGAACCCAAATACTTTTTCTTTCTTTTTGTTTTTGTTTGTGGTCCTTTCTTTCTGCTCCTGTTTTCACCAGCATCTCTAAAATGTCTCCATTGACTGGCATTTAATATTAATCATACCCATTCTCATTTTTAGGTATTCTGGGGATATAATGATTCCCTCTTATTACAGTGGTTAATGAAAGTTTTGTCCTTGGTGCAGACAGGATGGCTCTCTGTAAATGTCAGCCGTACAGTTTACACAGAGATACTGCAGTAATCCTTCTGGCTCTGCCAAGTCTTTTTGCAGGCTGTTGCAAGCAGACTCCCAACAGAGGACAGGACTAATGATAGCGTCTCTAATAAAGACTGAAGGTCTGAAGCTCTTACAAAATGTATGGAAAAAGGAAGGAGGGAATCAAGAGCCCAGCTTGATTAACTTAAAGCTCGAGGCCCGGTGAGCGACTGAGGGATTATCCTTGGTTATGAGCTTGTTTTATTCTAAAGCACTTGCCTGGGCTGTGCTACTGATTTTTTTAGTCATAGCTCTGTAGATCTGAGTAATAACTGTCTTATGATAAACTATATTTGTAGGGCTTTCTTGAAATAAATCATCTTGAGTCGTTACCACCATTTTGTTGCCAACATTATTTCTCAATTAACACATAATATTCTAATAAACTTTTTGTTTTCATTCTCGGTTAAAAAACTATGTCATCATGCTACATTGCACCTGCTATGTTTGTGTTTTGCATGGGGCTGCCTGCCCGCCTGCCTGCCTGTCTGTCAGTCTGTCTGTCTGTCCGTCTGCTTGTCTGTCCCCAGCATGCTCAGATGAGGAGTTGCCTGCCCAATCATGTCTGTTTTCTAACAGATCTATCTGTTCTTGTCTCTTTGTCTCTTTCTTCTCTTCAACCTGTATCCAATTCTGGGTTTTGTTTGTTTTTCTAATTATTTTCTACATTTTGAAGCACTTGAACTGCATTTACTTTTCATTAAACAATAGTGAAATCCCTACAACATTATATTTTGATTTTCATTTCAATTTGTTGAAAACATGGAATACTATTAACTTCTGCCCAACTGTCTCTAGCTTCTTTGAGTAGGGGGGATGTGGCCCATGAAGAACCCATGTAATGATGTTACTCAATAAGGACTGGAGGTTATGCAGCAGGTTTATGAGTATTTATTAATTATTGTATGTGCTTGATCTTAGATGTTGAGTGATATATTCTTGGAGACAAGCTTAGATTCTTGTTTTGATCATCTACAGGACTTCCTTTTAGAGTTTTAGTTTGTGTAGTTTTGGAGCTATTTTTATTTTCTGCCCAGTTTTTTGTAAACGTATACAGTACCTTGCAAAAGTTTCATATTTTGTCACATTGCAACCACAGATTTCAATGTATTTTCTGAGACTTGTATATTCAAAAGGAAATGGTCTCCAACCTTTACTGACATACAAAAAAAAAAAAATCTGAAAAGTGTGGAGTGCATATGTCCAGCCTCCTTTTCTCTAACATCTCTAAATAGAATCAGTTGCAACCACCTGATTAACAAGTAGAAGGGATTCCTATTAGTATAAATCCAGCCATTTTGTGACAGATTTAGACCTTTGGTGAGAACAATAATGAGCAAAAAGAAACGCAGCGGTTGGCTCAGGGAGTAAAGTTAAAGAGACACTTAAAACAGCATTATATCTAAAGTTTCAAACATCTCACAGAGCTCTGTTTAACCTATGTCAATGTAATATAGATTTTTTGGCAAAATCTAAAAATGTATTTACCAGACACTCATGATACAATTACTTTAATTGATGTTGATTATTTTGCAAAGAAGAAAGGACGAACCTTTTAGTCTCCAGATCAAAACAGTAGGTTCAAAAATGTGCCTCAAGTTTTGCAGCTTTAGTATCAGGCAGAGCTCTACAAACTAATAAATTAAAAGAGCAAATGCATGCCAGACCTTTCGGATTCAAATGTGTAAACCATTTTCCAAGCCTTCTATTATTTTCTCTCTTCATAGTTGTGTTCCTTGCCTCAGATCCCAATAAAGCACAGTGACATATGTGGTTGTAATGGTTCAAATTTTTGAAAACTTTCCTTTTGCAAGGCACCCTTAGCTTCCTGTAGTGCTGAGTTTTTCGACTGTTTCTGCTCTTCCCTCTCATTCTCTCCTTTCATCCAGAGACGTTTGTCTGTTTTTCTCTGTTTTGTTTCCTGTGCTGTGACCCTCGGGTATCTCCCCTTTTTTTCTTCTCTGTTCTTACAACATCCGATTTCTTCTAGCCATTTTCTTTTTCCTTTTTTTTTCTTCTTCTTATTTTGTCTCTCCTTACTTTAGAAGCATCTTCTTTCTGAATGGGCCTGACTCTGGTATATAGCCGTGTTTTTAAATAGATCCATGTGTTTTCTTCTTCCTCGCTCCTCTTTTCTTCCCCCCTTCTTCCCTCCTGCCCCTGCAAACCCCTCCTCTAATCCTCTCTTTATCTCCACCCCCTTCCCCCTGTCTTCCTTTTCTCTCTTCTTCCTCTTCATTCTGTCCGCGCCCTGATGTGTAGGAGCTCCAGACACATGTACATAAGTTTATTAACTTATAAACATGCACATACTACCTCACATATCTCTCTCTCTTTTTGCTCGCACTCTTTCATGCTGTCTTGGTGTTCTTTACTTAATGTCTCCAACGATCACGGCACCTTTTCTCGGATCTTCTCTGTCCACATTTCCAACTCATTTTGACAACACACTGTTATCAGTAATTGATCCTATGTATTGTACAGTATCTTGTTGCACAATGTGGCTGTCCTTTGCTACATTGCCTGTCATTGTCTGGAAGAGACGCAGAGCTGCTTCTGTCTTTCTCAGTCTCTCTCTCTCTCTTTCTTTCTCTCTCTCTCTCTCTCTCTCTCTCTCTCTCTCTCTCTGTGACTCTGCTTCTGCCTGTCTCCTAAGTGTCTTGTCTTACTCCTCTCTGTCTTCCTCTTTCAGTTCTACGTTCTCTTCTTTGTGTTTCTCCACCATATTTTTATTCCTCTTGAGTCGCCCAGGCATGCGAGTGACCTATGGGTTCAGTCTCTCTATGCGTCTCCTCTCTAATACGTATCAAGCCAGCTCTGAAGGAATGTAATACTGCACATAACTTTGCTACTTTGCTTGTTCTCCCTCACAAGAGGGTGGAGGGACACAAATAGCATGCGGGGCCCTATTGATCGGCCCCTCAGTGATGCATATACTCGCTCTAACGGCCCCATCTGCAGCACGAGTGCCTCAAGGCACAGAAATTGCAATCAAGTAAAGTTTCTCTCTCAAGTCTCTGGTAAAGTTTAGAATTGCTTCAAGGAGGGGGGTTAAAACGAGAACAACATAGCTGGAGCTTGAAGAAAAATGACTAAGACATTTTATGCAGGAGAGGAGAAACTGACTATAGGTGTCATGTCCTGGTTGAAATGAAACTCAAGAGTTTGTCACAATATTATTTTGAGTAGGCAGCTCACTGTGAATGGTTGAGCTTAACACAAGATCTATGTCTTTTTTGTTGAAGTCATCAGTGCCATATAGTAATTGGGACTAAACTTGAAATATCCCTTTGTAATTTTCTGTAAATCCCTGAAGTTCATTTTCCCCCTTCCTGTTACTTCTCCTCTCTCTCTCTCTCTCTCTCTCTCTCTCTCTCTCTCTCTCTCTCTCGCT
>JAUZNJ010112290.1:0-19984 GCA_034780135.1 Jordanella pulchra | reverse complement strand
TATTTAACCTTATCCTTAGCCAGCAGTTTCAGGTAGGATTTGATGTCGCCCGTTCTGGCCCCCGGCAAGCATTTGACTACGGTCCCTGGTGTCTCTAGCACCACGTTTCTGACTATGGAGCTGCCAATAACCAGGGTGGGCTTCTCAGTGGGTGCGTCACTGAGCGGGGAAAATCAGTTAGAAACGTGGACGGGTTGGTGGTGACCAGTAGGCAAAGTTCTAGGACTACGCTTTCTGCGTACTGTCACCCAGTCGCCTGACTGCTCAGGCACTTTTGGAGGACCGCTACGTGGGCATGTCTCTGTGGCTCCAGGCTGGTCACTAGTGGGCCCATCCCACAATAACTGAACACCTGACACAGAGAGCAGGAGAGAGGAGAGGGAGATTTAGAGAGCGTAGAAAAAGAGTTAGGAGAGAGAGAGAGAGAGAGAGAAAGAGAGAGAGAGGGAGAGAGAGAAGCCACAGCAGTGCTAAGCTAGCGCTAGCCTAGGCTAGCTACCACTACCAGAAATAAAAGCTGAACGCAACAAGTGCCCAGTAGAAAAGTGCAGCAGTAGAAGTTGTGTTTAAAATTGCTTCTGGTCAGGTAGAGTAACTTAGAGATATCACAGAAAAGAGAACTTAGCTCAGATGGAGATAGCCTCAGCAGCACCTCAGAATACGGGTCATCAATCAAACAGGAAGTGATGTCCCAAGTAGCAATCCCAGTGGCAATCCCAGTACTGTACTTGCCTGCAAGCTGAAATCTCAATTTACAGGTATTGAGATTAGATTAGAAGCAAACTGCCTGAGATTAAAATATGTTTCTAATTTTTCTTTTTACCAGGCTTAAAGGTTTTTTTCAAATCAATATTTTCTTATGTATTATGATTATCTTTGAACCCTTTAGTCTCCAATATTTTGTGCTTTATCTTCTTTTAGGGATTGTCTCTTTATAGTTTCTGCTAAGTTTACCTCCTGTTCTTTTTTAGCATCACATTTAAGGTAACTGGCAGCCTCACCTGCAACTTGACATTGTTTTTATTTTTCTTTCCCCTTTGCATATTTTCTCTTTGATTTCCTTTGTTGTTTGGATGAGCCTTATAGCAGCAATACCTTCTGTTCTCATGACTGTTTTCATTACTTAGAGCTCAGCCTCAGTTATGTCTGCCTCTTAAATTCATGTTTATGGACTCGCTGGTTTCCTGTTTGTGTTTTATTTCTTAACTTTTTGTTCTTTTCAAAATGTATGTAAAAGAAATATCTTAAGTTCAATATCTCTCTTTTGTTTCCTATGTTTTGAGCATGTTTATACACATCCACCATGACTGGATGTTTGACCTTAAAACATTGGAAAGTACTGCCCTGCGGTATACTGCAGGTTGTATATCTAAGCTTTTGAAGTCACTTGTGTATAGGAATTCTCTTGACATCAGTAAAAGTATTCCCTCTATAATCTTAAAAAAATCTGAAAATATTATCAAATAATGTAGAAATGTCTTAACTTTGAATACATATGGAAAAACAAATACAAAAATATATGTATTTTCTAACTTGACAAAAATCCTACTGATAAATGTGAAGTGATTCAAAGTAAAACATTTTATAGGCTCATAAAACCTCTATTTGTTTTTTTCTGATTCATCTTAAGCTTTTAATGATAAAAAGGTTAGACCAAACACAGACAAAATAGAGTTATGAAATGGGCTTTAAAAGCTCTGCATCGTAGAATAATCTAGTCCTTATTCGACAAAGTCTATACAGCCCTTTATAAGTGTTAAGAAAGTTGGGAAAGTACACATCTAAATTTTTTTTAAATGCTAATATAGCTTCTTTATACAACTGCAATAAAAAAGCTGCTGAGTATCGTAGAAGCGATGATAAAACTAAGTTATATAAACTTGTTATTCAAATTTCCCAAATGTTGCAAAAAAAGGTAGTAAAATCGCATAAAACTGAAGTCAGAAAGGCATCAAATGTTAAAATGGAAAATTTGTGGGAGCACCGCTTGAAAGTCTCATCTTGGGTTCCTCTGGCTGCTTATTTTGAACAAGTTCAAAGACAAACTGTGGGAAGGAAATACTTCTACTGACTTCTTTGAGGAAACATCATGGGAACAGCCAGGAAGTTTGCACAGTCACTATTTTCTTCATTGATTTGCAGTACAACCAGTTTTTTCTTCTTTTGCTGCCATCAAAGTGCAGATACCCTGAAAACTGAGAACAACCAGTAAAGTGTGAAGATAAATTCTGTCTACAAATACTTTCCTTAATATATTTTTTCCAAATGAACCAACTGTAAACTTACAAGTAGATATGGTTAGGATTTTTTGTGTAAAAGCAGCTATTTGTGTTCACATGACATTTGGACAAGCTGAACACCAGTACCGTCTCACAAACATGCGGCTTGTTATATGTCCAATCCTAACCCATGTGTTGTCTGTTCCACATGTTAAATCCACAGAGGAGCACACGCGGTGCTGCAAAGCGGGCTGTCATGGCTGTCATGTCCAGAGCTAACGACTCGGGACACGACGTTGATACGCCATGCCATTTGTCTCTCGTAATAAGACATGAGAGCCTGCAGACGTTTGAAGGAAGTCAGCATTGCAAAACGACTTCTTCCTGGAAAGACGCACAGTGAGGCTTGCCAGGAAAGCTTTTTATTTATTTATTTTGTTTTTTTTTCCCTGAGTCAGTGTCTGTGTGAGTGTGCATGCACGTTTAAATGAACGTAACCACACTTGCCTCTCTTCCCGGCTGCACTGTGTTGGTGTGACAGATGTATGTGTTTGTGTGTGCATTGTTGCTTGATAAAATGTTCAGCAAAACACAGGCTGTAGGATGCAGTTTTGTACTTTTGTGTGTGTGTCCTGATAGAAGTGCCCCCTCCCTACTTCGGCTGACTAGTAGATAGATGCTGGCTGTCACACCTGCCTGACTTTGTTCCTGCCAGATGCGGCGAGGTCGCGGGGAAAGCGCCCAAACACTCATCAATCTCAACCACTGTCCAACATTCTTTCGGCTCGTGTGATGGCGTCCAATATCCATTTAGCCACTCCAGATGCTGGCAGAAATGCTTACATGTACAGAAAAAGGGTGTCCAAGCCTACTGACCTGCATCATCAGTATGAGTGGATGATCAAAAAAAAAAAAAACAGAGGGCATCACAGGACAGGGAGATCTGTGCAGCAGAAGAGCTTGTGACAAATGAGGCTTACCTTTTTTGCTAACTCTGTGAGGGTTTCATTCTTCTTAGGCTGGCAGCAAATGATAATGAATTTGGTGTGAACCCTAAAGACCGCCATCTGTTATGTGCCATTTTACAACCTCCTATATCAAGGCAACACTGTTTAACTTTAATATATTGGCTTAATTGTAGACATATTAAATGATTTTTCTGGTCAAAACTTGTCTCAGCACTTGGCATGTATCTATATTATATGTAGGCTACCATTCTCAATACCCTGGCTTTGGTAATTAAGAGGATCAGACCTGTCACCACTGAGTCATGTGACCCAGAGTGATGCTATACAGCAACCTGAGCTCCCCTTAAACATAGGAGCTAAAGAAGCTAAAAGTTGCCAAGAAAGTTGTTTGCCAGCACCTACCTGATCTGACATATTATTTTGTTCTTTGATATGTTTTAATCTGTATCGCTAAATTTAGCCCTGTCTTTTTTCAAGAACTCTATGACTTCTCAGTCTGCTTGTTCAAAGTGGTCTGCCATAGAATTCCAAAAGACAGAGGCAGACAGTTTAATTTTTGCTGTGTTGCCAGTTGCTTTTAGGGACGTAAAATGGGGGCGGGTATGACTGCACCTTGGAGATCCTCTGTGTCATAGCGCTTGCCTCACAGCACTCATCTGGTGGCTTAAACCACAGCCCTTCAGCTCCTACCTCTAAAAATAAAACATTACATTACATATCATCATCACTTTCTTCTTTTTCAGGCAATAAAACGTCCGGTGTTACACCATAAAATGTTACTCATCATATATTGTTACTCAAGGTGCTGTTGCAGATTCTTCTACCACACTGCTATGTACTGACTTTAACTTGGCAGGACTCATGCCTAAATCTAGGTTTTAATTGTTAACTGGCCACACCAACAATGCCATAACTTAACATATATTAAATCATCTCCTGTTAAAAAAAAACTGTTATAAAAGCAGAGAGTAGCCTTATTGAGTATGAGGCTACTGCCACTTATAAGGATTGTGTAAATTCACTAAGACATGGGAGGACTTCAGGCTGCAGCCATGCATTCTTGATTAAACCTGGAAGAGTCACTTTGGAACAATTATCTATATTAAATTCTGTTTTAAAAAAGCCCAATCACATTATTCACAACTTTCTGGAAGAGAGGTACACTGCTACAAACTTTAACTTGTTAACCTGCCAGACAAAATATGTGTATATATCACGAAAGGTTGAAGTAGTTTGGGTGTACCATGACCCTAAAGGCACAATGAAATGGTTTAGGTCAAAAGACATCCATGTGTTAGAATGGCCTAACCAAAGTATAGGTCTATATCCATTTGTGGCAAGAATACTGATTTTCAAAGATGCTCTACATTTAAAGGAACTGAGCTTGACCACTTTTTGTCTCAATGTGTAGACACTTACAGCTGTCCCTGCAATAATGTAGAAATTACATAAATCTACAAAGAGATGAACTGAAATGTGTGTTTGTAATGTGAGACAACATAAAAAAAGTACAAAGGATGCCAATACTTTGCACTGCATGCATATCTTTAGTCATTAAATGCAGGGTGACTCCATCGCTCATGAAACATAAGCCCTGCCAGATTTCAGCATCATACGTGAAAAGCTGGAAAAGCAATTTCCATCGTTCTGGCTGGTGTGGGGTTTTGCAATTCCCTTGATAGGAAGCAGCACTTGCAAGTAGCCAATCCGCTAATGGGAGAGAGGGAAATTGAGATAGCAAATATAAACCTGACAAATAAATCTTATCCTGGAGGAGATTGTTTTTATATTTTTCTTTTTGCCTTATTCCTAGCCAAAAAAAAAATAACATAAAAATGTTTTTAATGAGCTTTCGGCATCTGATATTTATGGCAAAATATGGAGCGGTGCACAGACACACTCAGAGGAAAGTTAAGCAAGAGTGAAAAAAAGGGAATTTCTATGTAATGTCTTTTCGAAATGAGAATAATTCAAGTTGTGCTGTAATTATTGGTCACCTTCTGCTGCAGTGGGTCAAGCTGTCGTATTTCAGAGGGACGTTTTCTCAAGGCAGAAATCTTTTTTTATTTTTTTCAGTGTAGTGACTGATGGTTCTTAAATGTTCTTCAGAAAGTAGTGTAAAGTGACATCTCTTCTCTCCTTCTTCCCTTCTTCCTCCTGGCTTTGTAAGTCCTACCATCTCCTCTGCATTTCCAGCCTCAGTTCCCCTTTTCTCCCATTTTTTCCTGTTAATTCCCCACTTCCCCCGGCTCTGAATCTCCAGAGGATTGCAAAATAATGTACACAAACATAAGACGCAAACGGATAAAGCACTCGTGTTGTTTACGCTGGGAATGAGGAGAAAAGAGTAACTGAAAAAAAATAAGAGAGAGAGAGGAAGGGAGAAAAAGGAAGGGAGGAGGAAATCATCACAGCGCGCCTTTCCATTTCCGCACCCACTTTAATTGTGAAGAAATCAGAAAGTGGGGAGAATTCCCCTCAGTATGCAGATGCACTTTGATGCTGTCACTCACACGGTGAGGGGCTTTTGATTAGGCTTGTCTTTGCACTAGAGGTTTGTGACCACACTTGGCAAGGAAGAGCCATTAAAATTCCAGCAACTAGAGCTCCCCCCTCCGTCTTTTTCTGTCTTTTTGTCTTTCTCTCTCTCCCAACTGGGTCACCCCTGTGAAAGACTTGATGCTGTAGGTAACTCTGGTAATAAGTTGCAATTGTAATGCAAAAAAAGGAAGGACTGGAGTAGGGGGGGTTGAATTAAACAAGTTATAACTCTGGAGAAGAATTATTTACTGTTCGAATTTTACTTAGTTAATGTCTACTGAATGCAAGTTTGCTCTGGAGGAAAATGGTAGAGGGAGGAATGTCATATTTTTGGTTTGATAATTATATTGACAAATTTAACATTTTTACATGAATTTCTAAAGTTACGTTAGGATCACTAACATTTCTATAATTACTGTATTTAAGTAAATCAAAAATAAGTTTTCTTCTTTCAGCTGAAACAACACAAAGCTCAAGTCATTTTTTTAAAGTTTTACATCTGTTGATTACACATCAACTGCAATGTAAGATGGAGAAATAAAAATAGCTTCTTAATAAGCAACCTCAGCAACTGACCCTAACCCTTAGCAGTCCATAAAAATGAGTTATTATCTACACAGATATTGTGTAACCAATTTTGCTTTTCATTAGCAAAGATCACATCTTGTTTTCATGAACACACTCTATGCCAAAGTCTCATAACAGCCGCATGAGAAATAAAAAGGTTCCTATAGTTAGAATGAGTAGTTTATAAATGTATAGGCGTTGGTAAACCGTAATGGAAGACACTGTCTTGCGTTGTTATCTATGATCACAGTATTGTGAAAAACTTGTTTTGTCTTAAACGTTTTACCTGCACATGAACATAGCTAATTTTAAACACATATGGTACTCTAAATAAGCAACTCCATCAGACCATACAGTCAAACTGCTTAAAATCTTTCTTTATAAGGAAACCCGACTGATTGCATCCAGTCACCACCTTTACAGGATTCGCTCCTCCTGCATAAACATGTAGTGACAGTAGAGGTTTGCCTGCATTGTGTCGTTGAATCCCACACACGAAGGGATTGCTGCAGCCCACACTCAGCCCCACCTGCTTTACAGTATTCTCTACCAGCTTTCATATCTACACTAATCTCACATCATTCCTTGCCACATGTTCTCTGTTAGACTTAGGTCTAGACTTTGACTGGGCCATTTTTTGTAAAACATAACTTTTGATCTAGACCAGTGGTTCCTAATCTTTTCCAGCCTAAATATTCTTTGCCACTAGCATCATGATTGCACATAATGTAACTGTGTATTTATACAACCCTTTCACAAACCAACAGTGGCTCTTTTCTTTCAGCTTTATTTCTTTCTGTATGTTTTTATTTAAACTACTTCATCTGTCAGGTAATCTCACTTTATAGCAAGAACAGCTGAACACACAGTTCAATAACTACAATACCAACACACATTTGCCTTTATCTCACATTGGTTGTTTCATTTAAACATTCTCTGACATTATGAACCCCCATCCTAACAGTAAGCATTTTTCACATTTTTCCTGGCAGCGTGTTATATTTCATTTCATACAGCAGTATGGCAGTTTGATATTTAACAAGGTCAATGAATTTTAATATAGGTGATCTCAAAAATAAAACTGTATGTTCTTGAAATCCTACATGATTTATATTCTCTCTGCTATTTTCAGAGGTGTGTAAAGTAACTGCAGTGATCTTTTGTATGTGATACCCGTCACCTCTGAACAATAACTTTAACATGGTAAAAATGTGAAAATGTAAAACATAGAATGTGTTTCCAGAATATGTTAAGCTAAGAACATCCTGTGCAGTGCCATATCTTTATCTTAGAAACTTATTTAGCAAAGATTTAAAAACAGAAAAACAGCTTATTTGTGTAATTTGTGTTTTAGATTATTGCCTGCTGTTAGAAAAGAATAATGCAACAACACCAAGCACCCCATACTTCACTGGTGCTACTCAATCCTCTCGCAACAGTTTTCTCCCTTTTTTTACATCCATTTTCATCGAAATAGCCTGCATGTGACAGCAGCCTTCAGACTGATGTTGCACCGGTTTCTTCACTGAAAATGGGAAGCTAAAACCATTTGTACATTACAAAGAGCCCGTTTAGGTCAGTGATTGCACATTGAACATTTCTTATTGGAACATTTCTTGTATTGCTTGGGTCATTGTAAAGTAGAAAAGCTTATTAGAGTGTAGAATACAGCACCTGCTTATTGAAAGGCACATACAACTATATAAGTGTGTTTTGCTGGCTAACTTTTTTCTTTCATTTCCAGGAACACTTATTCATGTACACTTTGTGCTTATGAACTAAAGTAGCCAATCCAGTGGGTGTGACTCAATACATTTAGGCATCTAGAGATGATAAAGATGACTCACTAAATTTCAAATTAAGCATACCTATTAAGGACTAAGAGGATTAAGTTAACTCTAACATGTTGTGACTACTGGGATCTCCTCTTTAGTTTATAGACTATGGTCAAAATAAGAGAAATGTCCATTTAGCGGCAGTTCTCTCAACAAACAACATCTTGTTGTCAGCAAATAATATAAATAATGTTAAGAGATGAAAAATGGTCAATAGAATTTAGAAGAATCATTCATCTAAAGCAAGGTTTAAAAAATACCATCCCTGAACATTGTAGTTTGAACCCTGAATATAGCATCAGTTCAAACAGGTGGTAGCCAAAGATGGTTTGTTGACCCACTTTGGGCCCCTTTGTATCAAATAAGCATTGATTTGGAACCTCTGTGATCATCAAATCTCAATCCACCTTTGAAATGTGTGGAAACAGCAGATTTGCATGATGGATGTGCAGCTGCCAAATCCACAGGCTTCTGATCGGTACTATGAAACAAACCTCTGAGGAATGTTTATGACAGCATGTTGAATCCATGCCATGTCAAGGTAGTTCTGAAAGCAAAGGGTATAAGCTTGATATGAAACTGGTAAAATCATCACAGTCTCTATTGCAGTCTCTATGCAATATCTTAAATGTAATGTCTGCTTAGATGCAGTTTCAATGGTCATACAACTACACTGTGCATATGGATGCTTAATTTGGCCCTCTAACTTCCCTTCATGCACCCAGCTAAGGTACACCTATAGTAGCTAAGCAGCTAAACCCACAGAAAGTGATGAGGACATTGTGATTGAGAATCGTCAACATTATGTCAGTTATGTTGAAGAAACAAGTGTTTAAAAGATGTGGTTCTGTAATCCATATTGGCATTTAGCAAAAGAATCACATTGACATCATGTTCCTGACATTATAGCCATGATACCTAATAAAGTGGCCAGTAGCTGTACTTTGAGTCTTTTATATTCCCTTTTATCATTAGTTTAATCCTGACAGTGATAGAATTGTTTTTAAAAGCCAGCAGCTAAAAGTATATAGCAGACAGCTGTCTTGTGATCCTGATGTCAGTTTTTATCATGTGTGACATTCAGACAACTGAATACAAAAGTCATTAAAATAGAGTTAACAAGGAAATCTAATAGCATATTTTCATCCTAACTGTCGTCATTCATAAATAGATAGGAGTGCTGTATTGATGGTTGAGGCTGATCATTATGCCCTTGTCTAATTAGCTCATTAGCAGCATTTGTAGTCTTCAACCAGTGACAGTGTTCACTTCTGTTACTTTGTGGGTCAAAGGGGAAATATGGGTTGAACTGACAGCTGTAACTTATATTCATGTGAAAAAGCAAGATGGAGAGTAACCATGAAAAAAAAAAAAAAACTGGAGTCAAATATTGGTGAGACACTCGGTGAGCGACAGCAAGTACGGTGCAAAGACAACGACAGGCTACCAGAGATAGAGTGACACTTACAGAGAGGATGACACTTTTACTTCTCTGCACAACCAGTCCTCCTCTCCGTCTTCGCTGAGTCCCGCGGGCATCTTCCATACAGGCTGGGTGTCACAGCAGATGGATGACTGGCTTCAGTAACACTATGCCATTTCCCATGCTCACACTGAACTGTCACAACCACCTCCTCCATCCCTTCCTGGTCCCTGCTGGGCCCTTACTGCCCTGAGATTCACTCACTCACAAGAACACACACACACATATTAGAAGAAGAAGTAGGAATATTCATACACATACACTGTGTAAGGAACACCCATCCTTGCTTGTCTGTCGGTGTGATTTTACTGCGAGCAGGGAACCGCGTAGCCAACTAGCCAAAGAGCATCTGTAGCGTCATCTTAAAGTGAAGTTAGTGATACTACAAGACTAAGTTAACTTTTTAACAATAAACTTTATGTCAAAATGTCAAGTGAAGTTTGAAGCATCAAATAAAACAGAACTTAATAAACATTGTTGTTTTTAAACCTCTAAATTGGGGATTTTTTAGGTCATGGGATGAAGTAATGCTGTATTCAGCCAAAGGCATTTTGAGCATCAAGGTATCTGGTCTACATGTAAAGTCTATGTAAAGTGTTCTGCCTTCTGCTTGAAATGTTTATTAAAAATGTTTAAAACAACAAAATATAAAAGAATTAAAAACAAAATAAAGTCTAAGAAAACAGCAAAGTTAGTCTCAAAATCTTTTTCTGATTAAGAAGTTTTTAAAGCTTTAATTTCTTAATTTTTTATTATTATTTCTATCTACTAAATGTTGTAATATCCATTTACAAAAGGTGTTCTTGGCTTTCAGCAACCACAGTTTCTGGAGTGTAAAGCGTTAAAAAAAATGGGGGTCAGCCCCAAAGTACTAGCTTTTGTCCCTCTATAAATGACTGCTTTGTAAATGTGGCAGCACTGTTCCTAGTTTTGTAAACTGAATATTTTGGATTAGTGTCATGACAGGCCCTGAATACACAATCAGTGCACAAACACACACACTCGTACGCACACCCGTTAGCAATGTCCCCAAGTGCTTTTCAGTATGGTAGTAATAATTATTAGGACAGTTGCAACCTATGCCAGAGAATTATCATAAGCAGTGCATTGCTGTTTTCCAGTGATTGGAGAAAGAACCAGCAAAAAAAAAAGAAATGTGTAGAAAACAAATGCATCCCCCAAGACAACACACTAAACAGAATATTCAAAGGAGGATGAGAATGATTGTATGGAAAAGCATTGAAATATCTCGCTCTGAGAATATAAGACTTGCCACTGGCAAAGCTGCGCATGCTTACAAATCCAAATTTGCCACCAATTTGCTTTTGCTGGGATTTCTGAAGGGGACAGTGGCTTATTTTTGTCCCCTGTCAGAGACTGGAAGGTTGAGGATTTAGGCTTATAGAAGGAACAGGCAGAGTTACGATACAGAACCAAGCTCCTTCACCAGAAAGGGAGTGCACCATTCATACTCATCAATTCTTGTACATAAAAGTTCATTTGCAAAACCACTGTAGTGGTTGTGGAAAAATCAAGCACTGCTCTAAATTTCCCACCAATCTCAGAACATCTCCTCCTCCTGCAGCATCACTGCTGAAAACCACAGTTTTCAATTTCTAGAGTAAGAAAAGGACAGGGGGTAAAAAGCCTCTTCCAGTATAACATCTTTTCTACTTTATTACCAGTCCTGTGGGAGAATAGGAGGCAGCTTTGCAGCCGAGCTATCTGTTTATATTTTCTTTACAAGACTATATTGGAATTATAATTGCGTTCTATGGCACCTTCTTTTGGTGCCTTGCTCTGCTTAAAGGTCCTGTGGACCTGGGGAGATGAAGAAAAATGGACCCCTTTTGAGGAATTCGATTACTGAGGAACAAAATGCAGCTGCACACCAGCCTCCTCTTTTTTTTCCCCGTTTTTCCCCCTTTCCTGTTTTCCTCCAGGTGTCAATCTGTGGGGATGCTGGATATTAGGGTTGGAACGGCACTGATGCAAACGTGCTAGAAAATAATTCCTTTGTGCAACAAAAAATAGGGACACAGAAAGTGGAATATATGAGAGAAGGCTTGTTATGAACCAAAGAACCCTCCAACATGTTTTCTACTATTGACCCCTAGACTCTGCTGCAGGGATATTAATTGCTTTATTGACTCGTGTGATTGTTTTTGTATTTTTTTTCTGTCCTACCAGAGGTCATGTTGGTGAAGTGCTGCCTGTTTTTAGGAAAAGTGATGCCACTTTAGGAATACTACAGAGCTCCTGCTTCAATAGTGAAAAACAAAAAAAAATAAAAGAATTCTACACACTTAAATGAATTCACGCATTTTTGAATGCAGCCTTTGATTTATAATTCAACAGTGGGGCTCAAGTTGGAGTAACTAAATCTTTTGCATACAAGCAGCTGCAGGCATTACTGCTGCTGTTTGACATAATTTATGGTTTAATCCAAAGATATTTTTGATTTCTTTAGCTTCGTCTTGAATAAGAAAAAAAAAAAAAAACAGGAGAAAGTTTTATCGCTAGTTTTATCACGACACAATGTAAAACGCAGGTTACACGCACACGGCCTAAATATTCTATCACAATGTGGATAATTACTGATATTCTTGCGGCTGAACTACACTGCGTAGAGCACTCGAGTGAAACAGTGAGTTTGTATCCTTAATAATGTTTGGAATTAATTAAAATGCAAAGCCACGAGCCCTGAGTGCAACCACAGGTGGCAGCGAAGAGAGCGCGACGAGAACAGCCGTGATGGCTTCCTGGCTCCATAACTCATGTCCATTTAACCGACAAGTCCTAATTTTATTATTACTCTTCTTATAATTTTTTTTATTATTATTATTTTTTTACCACCATCACAATGAGATGGGTTAGTCATTTTACACAACAATTTCCTGTGTGATATTATTCTGTCAATAAGTAATTACTTGCTTGGCAAATTGCTGTGCAAAATGTTCATCGGGGGGGAGAAGATCCATATCAATTGTTCATTTGCATAATGCAAATGAATCCTATGAGAGTGAAAAACAACTTTCCTGCCATCAGTGACAGTTGGATGCCAGAAATGCTGCTGGAGAAGCATAAAAGAGCAGCACAGAGGTCTAGACTGTTTGGTTTTTGGGCTTGCTATTAGCTGTACTGTAGCATAGCCCTTCCTGTATCCATGGATGTTTGTCAGAGCAGGGAAAAATGAGTGTTACCTGGTTATTCACTTGTTGAAAAGAGGCACTATCATCCGACTACATCCTTATGTAGTACATTTTGGAATGACATGATCTTCTTATTGCTATGTTTTTAGTTATTTTTTTAAGTACTATGATTTTATATTTCACTATAATTTGTTTTATATTCTCAAGGAACTTGTTATTTAAAATGCAAAAGGTGCTATATAAATAAAAGTTCTTCTTCTTCTCATAACTAAAATGAGCAGCCATCAAATAATCCATAACAGAACCATTCAGAAAGCAGGTTCATTAAAGCAGTCAGACCAGAAATAGTCATTTATGTTATTAGTCTATTTCTGCAGAATTGCAGAGCCAGAACATTTTCATAGTGGTGGCCAGGCAGGAACCAATGTACACCAATCTACACCAATGTACCAGCTGGAAAATAAACAAGAAAAACATCTGCATTTTCTAAATAAATTAGTGAAGACAGACTAGATATTAAAGACACCCTTGCCATGGTTGTGTATAATATGCACATTACACGGGTTGAGCAGTGGTTCTTTATCTGTAATTTCATAGAAGACTCTTCGATGACCAAAGGTTCGACTTTCTTTCCCATAAATCAACAAACCTAGTTCTGAAAACAGTATGAGTTCTGTTTTTGTCTTATTTAATGTTAGTATATTTATGTGAATAATGAATTAATTACAGTCATGTTGTTGTTGGCTTATGGTAAATACACTAACAACTGAAAAATCTAAATAGTTAGGACATTCCACCTGAGAGTATCAGTGCCGCAACCCTCTGCTTTAGAGAGGAACTGCTTGGTGAAATAGGTGGTGTATTTCACCAGAGGTGGTGAAATATTCCAAAATGGAACAAAAAATCACCTTGTAGTGGTGGCCATCGAAGTGGTCAGTGATTGGATAGGGTGGCCATGGCCCCTCTTCTAACCCCACCCCTGTTTCTGCAACAGTTGACCATTTCTTGAGTATAATTGGTTTTATATAGTCTATATTTCCATTGTTAAAAATGTGATGCCTTTGAATGGGATATTTTCGGCTTCTCCAACAAACATGTTGCAGCCAGACTTAAAGGTTGTAAAGGTAATATTTGCCTTAGCTAGCACATTTTTGGGTTTAATCCAAAGCCTTTTCAACTCAACAAAGTTACTTAAGCCCAACTACGTCATGGTGTGATGATGGTCTATACAGTCTCCCTACCACCCCAGGTTTATATTTGTTTTTATTTATTTTTTTTTACATACATTTTAATCTTTGAAAGACAAATATAAGAAAACCATATTTTACGAATGGAGTAAGGGTTTGTGTGCACTTATCCATTTGCCGACACATTAGCAGGGGATGAGCTTCCCGCCACTCCATTAGGCTTCCTTTTTACAGAGTAACACCATTTTCGACTCCTGTTTGCTTAATATGCAGGATCCGGTCCGTCTATTTGTTCCTAATCAACTGATAAGACGAAAGGCCTTTTCTACAACCCCCGGAGGATGTAAACCAAACTCCTAATGGTCATTAGAAGCAATTATGTTCCGTAACTGGCATGCACCAGTCTACTTTTGCTGTGTTTGCTGCTTAGGCGCATGTTGATCTGATGTGGACACAAGGGATCATGACTGCAGCTTTGGAGAGATTCAGAATATGCTTCCACATGCAGAAGCTAACACCATCTCCTCTTTGAGGTTGGATAAGTTCACTTTCCTGTCCGTTTGCCTGCTGTGACTGGGATACATTTCTATTTAAACACATGTTTCCACTGTATTGACTGAGAGTTATTTCGTTCTATCTGAAAGCCCAGTTCTACCACTCTGCTACATGACTGAGAGAAACACCCTTCTATTCTCCGCTTTTGAAAGCATCTATTACAAACCACTCCAACTGTAATGTAATTGCTGTGTTGTTGAAGACATCTTGAGGACACCCCACAAAGAAACAGTGCGAGTCCATCCCGAATGCTGGGGCACCTCGCAATTAGCCAGCTCCTTTCTGTGCCAGAGAATTCAGAACTTACAGTTTTTATGAAAAACCAACAGAGATCAAACAGACTGTGCCCTCATCCTTGGAGCTGAATTCGAGAAGTATGTATTGATGAATATAAAGCCAGCACAAAACCTCATGCTCAAGCAGCACACAAACCCTTTTAGCATGCAAAAACGGAATGCCACTCTTGCTTTTACTGTATAAAAATAACATAATGTCTGCAAAACTCCCACTCAACTGAATCCTATAGAGCAATGGGTCTCAATCCTTCAGTACCACTGCTGTGCATGTTTCACTGTTGCAGCACACCTGATTCAATGTTTGCAGGACCTCCTCAGCAGCCATCTGGTGCTACAAAAGCCTGTTAACCACTCCTTCATAAAAGTCTGGCGCTAACAGCAAGCAAACACCTAAAACATGCAGCAAAAGGGCACTTGAGGAGCAGGATTGAGAACCACTGCGATAGAGCTAACAAAATATTTTTTCCTCATACAGATTTTTCATGTTTTTGCAGAATAGATCAAAACAGCAATTTTCAATTAATGTATGATTTTCATGAACGAATTTAAAGGAGTATTTTTTGTTTCTAAAAGAGACTTTAAATTTGTGTTTAATAATTTTTTGAAGAAAAAAAAATAGTTCTCACTTCATGCTAAATACATGTAAAAAATTGACTTGCATGTTACTGTTGAAGCAACATTACCATGCTTTGTTTACCAGAAGGTAAAAAGTTACATAAGTAGCAAGATTTACTGACTGCCTGTAGGTAAATCACTAATGTTTAGAAAGGCTTCTTTTGGTGAACAGAGATGGGAGGGATGATAGCAAGAAAGGCTCATATTAGCACCCTTCCAGTATTGACATTGATACAGAAGGAGGAGGAAAACTACACTTTATGGGTAGTGTGCTCTCTGGTGGGCTTTTCTTGTTTGAACAATGAACACACAAGAAACAACCAAGCCACTCTCACACTTCGTATTCTCCCGGAGGGTTTATTTGAAGCCCAGCAGCAACACAGAAATTTTATCATGAAAAAGTCTGATTTTGGGGGCGATGACTCTTTAAAGGGAGGAAAGCTATCTATACCAAGCTGACCATATAGGAAAAATTAAGCTCCAATCGTGCCTCTTTTCTAAAGCATAATTTCATGAACTGTCTTCTTTTGAAATGCAAAGTTGAGTTTTATCCACACTTGGAAACATACTACATAAAGATTTCTTTTCTGACGGCATGAGGTGGACTAGAAGATCTCAAATTGCAAAATATAGCCATTTCTAAAGTTTTAGAAGCCGTTAGATACACATTGGTTTCATGAAAAAGTAGTGTAGATTATTAGAGGTGAACGCCCTACCAAAATTACTTTAGGACATTAACAATTCATTCAAGGAGTAAAAAAAAAACAAAAAAAACTACACATGTAACTGTGACAAAAAAGGCAGAAGTTTGTGTCTGATAAGGTCTCTAAGAAAACAATTAGGATATGTAAATCCATTCCTCCCATTTACATCTTTACACTCATCTATCAGTTAAGATCATTTGCATCAGGGTTCCGTTTTCAAATGTATTGGTGACCTTCACTGCTAAATAAATCATCACCAAATAAATCATCACACTAGAAAGTTATTTTATCAGATGTGTGTGAAGAGAAGAACAGTTCATGTACTGCAGTGTTCAGCTGTGTAAACAGGGCGTCACAAAAGCCGCTCTCACACTGATGCACACACGAGCCTCAGTGGTGATGGGGAGGGCCATTGTCAGAAAACTAATAAAGAGGCAGAGTGTTGCTGCGGTGCAGTAATTACACATCCCAGGATATCAGCACAGTATTTATAAAAACACCAGGCATCACCAAAGAAGAAAAGGTCACATAGACAGATATGGCATTAGCATTTTGAATATACACACACAGAGGATGAGCTGAAGGCGCAGCAGCGGTTTGCACGGTTACACGAACATAACAAAAAAAAGATAATGTCATGTTTTCTTATCTGACCACTCAAAGAGAGACATAGACTATGTGGCTTTGAGTTTGCGTGCACATCTGTGTTTATGTGTTTGTGTGCCGCCCTGTGCCGAGAGAGACGGTGATAAAAACGGCGCATCTTGGCAAGCCGTGGTTCAAACGGGCACCGGTGTCTGTAAACACAGAGTGCTGCACTGATTGAGATGGAGGGAAATGAGCGCCCGTGTGGCTGGTTCAGTCCAGAAGGATGGTACAATGGATACGTGTTTGTAAACCCCCAGCCCCAACAACACACACACACACACAGACACTTTAATAGCAAACCATTTAAGGTTTCATGGAGCCGTCCCAATCTTGGTTTCTTACTACAGCAGCTCCCTGTCTCCACCAGCGCGCAAAGCTTTTGTGATGCAGATAAAGCACAGAAAGTAACATAAAAGGGCACTGTGCCATTTGGCTGAGTTTCTTTCCTCAGAAGTGAGAAGCATCATCTCTTAAGACTCAGAGGGGGGGTTTCCCTCGAAGACATTGCTCCTTGAGTATTCAAGGTTTCTAACCTGTCTTTACACTTCTCGGGTTACCTAAAAAGATTTTTTGTTTTTCCCAAAGGAAAACAGCATTGACAAATTTGAGTTTGTGAATTTTAACACTGAAATGACATATAAATAAAGCTCAAGAGAGATGTGAGGCCTGCTCCCTAAAGCCACAAACACATACAATCTGTTTTTTCACAGGGATACATTCAAAGGCAATATGTATGGTTGGGGAGCAGAGTATGAAAGGACTGTGAGTACTGGCACACACATCAGCTAAATATTAAAGATATCAATGAACAAAATATTCACTGTGCTGCAGTTTTGACTTTGCTTCTGCTTCCTCCCACTAACATAGGTTTCTGTGAAGTGGGATTTCCCAATTGCTTTGAAAGTGTGAATCTGCTATGCGTGTCTGTGTGTGTTGGGATGTGTGTCAATCTACTAGCTCTTGCTTTAAGACATTTTAGGTGGACTCTGAGTGGTTCTGTGTTCCTTGGTAGGTTTTATATATGTAAAAATCTAAAGGAACATCGATGTCAGGGGTCTGCAACCTGCAGCTCCAGAGCTACAAGTAGCTCTTTGAACCCTTAATATTTAAAAATGGCAAAGAATCAGTTAATGCTATGCTCACAATGAAGGTGAATACAACCCATATCCAACTTTTTCATGCCAGTGAGAACGGCAGTTCTTTTCACCTCCTGAAATGATGCCACTACCATATGTGGCACTGAATCTGATGCATGCTTGTATCTGGAAGTTTTTCAAGCAGCTGAACGGTCATGTCTCATTTCATCCAACTGTCACCTTATAAATAGCTCTGATTTCTTTCTTTTTCCTCCCTTTCTTTGTCTTTTTATGATTTGATCATGATATTGTCAGCTCCCATTGTTCAAAAACTTATAACAACACGGAGACGCCGACATCTATTATTACTTCCGTTAACAGAGTGCTGATACGTGACGTCTAAACTGTCCCTTTGCACATGTGGGTTGGGGCTGTAAAATGCTCAGGCTGGAGTCTGATGGTGGCCACATCTACAGAGTCTAAAAGACCAAGTCTGTATGTAGCTTAATATTTTTTAAATAGTATAATGACAAATGCCAGCCTTAGATGTATTAGCATGTTTTTTTTCAAGTAATATTTCAGTTGCATTTTCAAAACAGAAGGTTATTAAAAATCCCAGAGGTTAACTTGTGGTTTGATTTTCTTTCATTATCTTAGTAACTGCTTCATTTGTTACTTCTTTTTGTTTTGTCCTTTTTTTTTTACATATTTTTATACAGATATCCTACAAAAGGAAGTCTATGTTTCCTCTATTTGAAATATAATATATTTTCCCTATTTTAAAATCTAGAGATACAAATAAACTGCTGGTTGTTTAAAATAGCAAAAAATGTCATAGAGCAGATATTTAACACACATAATGAGAGATCTTTTTTAAAAAAAATTAATGTAATACTTGCTGCTCTAAATGCCTTTGATTTAGCTAGACTCAGGGAAAATGACTATTTGGATTTTAAAGGTATCAAACCCCTGCTCTACATTAAGCATTGCACATATATTTAATTCAAAACACTATTTTTTCTCTGATTGTATTTTTGGCTTATTATGTAATTTGATTGTTGCAAATTGTGTGGGAGATGTGTAAAAAATATTTTAGCTGTAAAATGGAGTGACCAAACAGCCTGTAAGCCGGCTGGTGGGCTGAAACTCTGAGCTTCTCTCATCCCCACCTGCTGTTTGACATTTCAGCACTTTGGTTTTTTCTCTCTGAAAGGATTCACTCACAGGGTACAACCAGAGCTGAGGTTACTGGACTAAAACCCTTTATTGACAAATCTGCCTTGCTTCATGTGGCCCTGCACATGAAATATTAAAGAGCTGCCATTGTTTAAAGGATTTTTATTGTCTGGGTAGGAGCCTTCCACTTTTAGGAGACTTAGTTGGGTTTAACTCGAGTACTTTCACTTTCACAAATATCTTTCCAACTAAAATGTCAATTAAATGTGTTAAAAATGTTTTTCTCTGAATAGCCAGAAGGGAGAAAAGCCTCTTTTCTGTAAACACATCCATAAAGTTCTGAATGGATGTCTATTTCATCCAACATCCTCTGTTTAGCCAATATTATGTCAACCTGAAAACTCAAACAAAGAAAGAAGGTAATTATAAGAGTTTATTGATACAATACTTAAATTATATTTAAAGTCAGTAACCAGTGTTAGGACGTTTAAGAAGCAAACAAAACTCTGGTTATGTCAAAAACAGAAGTGTACTCACTTTTGATGTTCTACGTTTCACCATTTGTAGATGTCATCAACATTATGCTGTACTTGTTTGTTTGTTATTATTTTAACTTTTAGAGGTATTTTTTAGAAAAAGCCCATCCAGGGACAAGTGCTGAGAATTAGCTGTGGCTATTGCATTATGAAGCAAACATGGGACTGCTGTATTGTTCATTTCGTCTATCTCTCTTTGTGTCTGTCCCTATCAAATAAACTAATTAAATTAAATTAAATAGTTGGCGCTCAGGCCTCGGCGGGAAACTCAGCACAAAAATTTACTTTGATTCTATACATGAGTTGATAAATAAAAATGAGATGAATTCCTCCTGGGCCTGAAACTGGTAGGGAAGGAAGGAAGGAAGGAAGGAAGGAAGGAAGGAAGGAAGGAAGGAAGGAAGGAAGGAAGGAAGGAAGGAAGGA
>JAUZNJ010112279.1:0-19985 GCA_034780135.1 Jordanella pulchra | reverse complement strand
GATGGATGGATGGATGATGGATAGATGGATGGATGGATGGATGGATGGATGGATGGATGGATGGATGGATGGATGGACGGCCTGTACTCGTCAGGAAAAGATAATCAAGTCTGTCATAACCACAGATTTCTTTTTCCAGTCTGTCAATTATTCTGGAGTAAACGATTTCTAAATCCCACATTTTTAAAGGACTTACCTATATTTAACCTTTTCATCAAAACAACAATGTTGTTGTTTTTATAATACATCCTCAGAATGTCTAGAGTGGTGCAGAATAAAATTATTCATTTTACAGAAAAAAAGGCATCAGGGAAATAATTGTTCTGTAAATCTTGACGGGTCCAAAACATAATGTATATATATAAATATTTGCTTCTGGTTACGATGTCAATGTCCAAGAAAGACCCAGTAGGAACAGTAGGTTGAAATCATGTGAAACGGAGCAGAGGTGTTGCCAGACTCCAGTTGCTTGGTAATAGAGTTCAGAAATACTTTTTTTTTAGTGTTAGATTTTGAAAATTTAAGACAAAGAAAAAACAAGCTTTTAAGCATTGGTGCCGACTTAAGGAAGCATAGGGGCTCAGGAGCCATGTGGATGTTGCTGCTAGCCTTCTGGACAGGCAAGTTAATAGTTTAACATGGGTGGCAGACCTGGAAACAGCCTGGCAATAAGAACAACTAAAGGTTAGAACTGGGGTGGGTAAGTGTGCCACCTACTGGCCAACAGGAGCTAAACTTGTAGCCATCACCTTCAAAAGAAAAAACCTCGATGGAAGAAAATTATCTTCCTTTCTGGAGTTTTCATTTATTTAGACAACTTGGATTTAAGTAGTGTAGTTCTCCAAATAATCTTAGCTCTAATGCTAATCTCTCTGTTAGCTTTGCTTTTTTTGGATGCATTGGACAAGTGGTGGTTGAAACTGGAATATATTTCACATCAAAGGTGATGAAAGAATAAAAATCCTGTTTAGAGCAGAGTTTGTCCATTCTGCTGTAAATTCATGGTTGAAATATCTACCTCCTAAAGATTTCTATAAATCGGCTTAGATCATATCCCCACTCTGTTTATTCAAACATGAATATCCCCGAGTTGTACAATGTGAAACACTCAGCTGAAGTCCAAAGGAAGACTTTCAGAAGATGAGGAAAGCAAACGACCAAAAGCCACCAGAACCTCAGCCTCAGCGCTCTTTGATCCAATGTTACCTGTCTCCAGTGATGGTGATTGTAAAGCCGTCATACTCCTTCCCAGCATCCTTCAGGCTCGACACCTTGGAGTTCACGGTGAATCCGTCTCTGGTTTTACTGTTAAACTGCTTCAAGAAATAAACACACATAACCAACAATCCTGGGAAAGCCCCTTTAAAAATCACATCATCCTTTTTGTTCATCAGCCAGCCACTCCATTACATTTCTCCTATTGTTTTCTTACCTTCATTATTGGCAGCAGATCTTCTACTTTATTCACATTTTCAAGTGCTTGGCGGACCTCCAGGAGTCCTCTTGGATTATACGCCCTGATCCAGATGAAATAAAACAAGAACTTTTTAATGATCTCAGAGTCTTGGTAAGAAAAACAGAACAATCAGGGCCCTCTATGTAAACAGAAGCGGTGTAATTTACCCGTGGTACACTAATATTCTGTCTTTGATGAATTCTAGGATGTTGTCAAAGTAGGCCAGGTATCTGATGTTAATAATCTGCCCCCTGAAAAGTTAAAAAAAAAAAAAAAAACCGGAAAACTTAACATCAGAAGAGTAAAGATGAGTTTCTGTGAGTTGATACTTGAGATGCTTTGGGGACACTGTTCAGGGGCCACATTGTTACCGGATGAGATTGATGTGATTGTTGAAGCCTCGACTTAGGCTCCTGGCTGGCATCTGGTCTAACCAAAGGACAGGCTGGTCTGGATCTGCGATCCTACAGGAACAGGAAAAGCCTGCTTAACGTCAGCTCTCACTTCACTCTGACACAAAGCGTCCAACGAAGAGAGGAAAGACCAACTTTATTACATTTCTGTGTTTCCTCCCTCAGCCTACATAAAATCTCTTATACTGACATCTTTTTATAAATGAGTCATTCTTCTTGTGAAATTGGATGCGTTTTTTTTTTCTAAAATAGTAGCATCACATTGTCCTGTTAGTCACTTAATAACTGCAGTAGAATGAAGTGCCTTACAAACCACTGATTTTTTCTTTTGTTTTTCACTTGACACAAAAATGTAAAAAGTCTTTTTTTTGCTGAAGCTTTGCATGTCATGTGTATCTCTTTAAATAATCCCACCACATTGTTTTAATTTGGTATTTCTTCATAGTAAAAGATAAGAGATCAAAATTTCTGGTAAATATAAATGGAAAAATGACTTTAAATCTCTTTTCCATCTTTAATGAGACACATACATTGGAAAATGTAACGGATGAACGTAAGAGGGGTGGAATAACATTCAATTTCTGTTGGTGCTGTTCTCCAAATCGATCAGCCTCTGGAGACACCTCTGCTCCACATTCTTCTTCAAATCTGTCAGATTTTGTTCAGGAATTCTTCCAATCACGTCCTAAAGCTGCATTTTCTTATTGTCAACATATTATTCTGTTGATTTTGATTTATTGTTAGACTCAATAAAATGGTCAGAAGCAAAATCTGATTCACTGCAACCAGCTGATCCAGCATTAGAATAAATGTTTTTGTTTCTGTTACAACACAGCATCGCTTTTTAATGTAATAAAAAAAGTGCAAACGTTTTTCTAACTTTCATCTTCATATTTGTTAAGCTTAAAAAACATTGCTTCTTAAAAGGTAGCATGTCTATTTTTATGAATTAAACATATAAATACTAAGATTATTTTAACAAAATAAAATGGGAGAAGCCTAAATGCAGTTCTGCTGCCGTCATTCTCTGAGGTTTAGTTCCACTTTCTTGGTCTTCTCAGATTTCAAACCCATGATTTTTACCCAGTTATTAGCTTCTGTCTAGACTTTACTCTGTTATGCAAGACATTTGAAACAAGAGGAAGTGCTAAAGATCTCATTTTGCTACACATTATAGCTTTTAAGTTCAAATCCAATAAATAATTAAAACCGTTTTATCTTCTCACAGAGAACAAATTAGGGTTTAGTTGACACTTAAATGTCTTAAACGTTAATCTATGCTAACTTAATATTATTTTTACAAGGTAAAGATGTTTAAAGTAGTCAAAGACAAAAGTAAAGTAGTAAAATGTAAATCACCAATAAAAAAAGTGTTTTTGAAAAGATGTATGGCAAAAGTTTTAATTTATTTATTTTTTAATCTATTAAGGGATTTTTTTACTTTGAAGGGCAAACAGAAACACATTGAGCTTAACTCTATAACATGGGAAAAAAAAAACTTGTTTCCCACCTCCTCCACTTGACTGCGATGTCAAACATGTCTCTCCACAGCATTTGCCGGGTCTTTCCATTAACTCGCACTTTAGAGTTGCTCCATGTACGATGCATGGCCTGCATCACTTCCAGCGTCGCTAAACCCATGGCTTTAGAAAACAAAAATGCTTTGCGTTTTACCGCTTTGAAGTGTTTGACTAATTATTTCAGGAAGTGCAGCATCTGTCGGAGCTACCTCTGTGTATTCTTTTGTTGGGTAGGAATCCTGGAGTGTCGTACTGCATCAGGGCTCCCAGGTGGTCGGCCGTGCAGATCAGCTTCTGAACTTCAGAGCTGTAGCTGTCGAAGTTCTGTGGGAGCACATCTCTAAGGACCAAAAATAAACAAAAACATTAAGGAGCAAGTTGTTTATGAAGCTTAGGCTACTCTCTATTCTAAGGCTCATTCTGAAAACGGATCTAAAGCTAAGTAAACATTTCTTAAAATAGGTATTTTCCTTTCATTTAAGCAGATAAACAAGATAATCTGCCAATGGAAGGAATATTATTGCCTTTAGAATAAGATAATTATATACTATGCACTTCAAATAAGATAATGGAGTTTCATTTTAATTGTAAATGATCTTATTTCACTTCATTCCAAACTGTCTTACCTACCTGGTCACATCACGAGGAAATGTTCTTATTTCAAGAAATATTGATTTATGTTTCAATTTTTCAGCTCTTATGAATGTGAGTAAAAGTAAGCTTTAGTTTATAAATCTGAGCAGTAAAATGCTGGGGTTTCTATGCAACATTGAAAAAATTAGGTAGGTGATGAATTCCAGCTGTTTGCCAGCACTTTAAGCTGCAACCAATTATTCTTTAACATCGCTCACTATTGTAACATCAAACATGGCTCTTCCTATGTTATTTTGGCTTTCCTTTCCCTTCACACTCTACTCAGTCTTTAAGAAGCACATACTGGAGAGTTTTAAGAATAAAAAAATAGGAATGCAGTCATGTAGAGGGTAATGGAGGGAAGGTTATAAACCATTTACTGCATCTCACTTTAAAAAAAATAACGAAAACCTTAGAAAGTTCCTTAAAAAAGCCTACACCTGAAACATGACAGCAAGGGAGCTTCGCTGATCTTTTATGTGACTTACTTTATGTAAAACTCTGAAGTTTGGAAGGAAGGCTGAAGAATAAAACAATTATAGGGTTGAAAATATAACACAAAGTGCCTGTTCATTTCAGTTAATACTAAGTTTAAGTATATTCTTATGTAACTAAGTGGTTTGCGCAGAAGACAAGTATTTTAACAGACAAAGAAAGCTTTTAACCTTAAAACACAAAACATATATATTTTCTGTGTTTTGTAACCCAGGGCTGCCACAGTCACGCAGTTTGACCGGTTTTCATTTCTCAAGCATATTTCTGCATTCAATACTCATAGCTGCTTGTCGTGGTTCGAGTATCCAAACTCTGATTGACCAAGATAACCAATCCCAGATCAATCCATCAGTCAATTGTGTCTAAAAAAAACACTGTGTAAAAAAAAAACACACATTGTTTACTTCTAACATGGACAAAAACGGAAATTTTCCGGTCAGAAATGGAAATAGGAAAATCACAGAATACAGGAAATGTTCAGGACACTCAGGATGTGATTGAGGGAGGATGGGATGCTGAATATTAACTTATAATGTAGCCTAAACCACAAAATCTCTTGGCTGCTGTCCAGTCCGGTGATGATGGGTCTAAGTCGGTAATGTGAGCTGCAGGTAGTGTCTGCTGTGAGTTTGGGAGGAATGTCAGCCACAGCTGTAGTGTGCGTGAATGAGTGAGATACCATCAAGTAGAGCAGGCTTGCCCAAAGTCGGTCCTGGAGGGCCGCTGTCCTGCAGGTTTTAGAGGTTTTTCAGCTTCAGCGCAGCTGATTTGCACTGATAGCTGATAAACAGGCTTTTGCTGAACTGCAGTCATTAGAATCAGCTGTTCTGAAACAGGGAAACCTCAAAAACCTGCAGGACAGCGGCCCTCCTGGACCCACTTTGGGCAGGCCTGATGTAGAATATCCTACTTCAATAATTTTTGATGTTAGTTATTAACTAAGAAGTGACAAAAACTGCATTTAATTCTTTACAACAATATACTACAAAGAGCACTAATATAGAATTTATGCTCTTATTTTGTTTTATGGGGTAGAGTGTGTCTCTGCAGTCAGTTAGAAGTCTTCCATGTAATTAAAGATAAAGATAACATGCGCACCCCATTTCATGTATACATTATGTAGAACCATAAATTCATTTAAACAGCATCCATGTATAAGTATGTGTGTAGCTTTATTAGCAAGGGCCTCATGAAAAAATGTGCTCCGACTAGTGATTTATTTGGAAAATATAGATGTAGGTTCATTGTCATAAGTAGAGGGTAACCCTGAACTGGTTGGCGCCCATTAGTTATCAGCCAACCCCCCAGCACATATCAGCCCCCTGTGAAAATTTCCTGGAACTGCTACTGTTGTCAATTTTTTTCTCCAAATTCTTGTTTCATTTCTACTGTATGGTTAAGACTTGTATTGAGAGGCCACAGTGCAGGGAGAGCAGCTGGCATGGAGGTGAGAACATCAGTGTTAAGCTATAAATCAACATTAAAAAAGGCCACATTTTTGGGCGAACACATCATGACACTAAAGTCTCACTTGTCATTTTTTAAACCTTGGCAGCTCTGGGAAAGCTCTTCAAGCCGGGCTTTTCATGTATGAAGAATCTAAGCAGAATACATGGTCCAGCAAATGGAGAAGAGATATAAGTTGATCATTTTTATATTAAAATGATCAAAACTGTCTATTTCATTTTCTTGCTTTATATTCACATTGATACAGCTGGATTAACTGTATAATCTATTGGCCTTGCAGACATCGGACCTACTTGATATGTGGCTGCAGGCCGGGCTGTTCCTCATAGTCTTCTATCAAAAACGGCAGGTTCTTGGCCCAGTGATTCTTAAAGTTGCCAGGTAGGTCCTGGTCCACGTTGTACTCTGCTACAGGGATGTCCAGGTGGGAGTGTAAGTAGCGTGAATACTCTGGAGGAAAAAAGAAACAAAAAGTATTTCCATGTTGATAGCTGCCACTCGTAGTCCATCCCTGCCCACTGGAGCAGCGTAGCGTAGGGGCGTCACACCATGGTGAGACAAACAAAGTCTGGATAGCTATGGCTTTCTACACTATTATCCTTTAGAGTGCTTTGTGTGGATGCAAAGTTTTGTGGTGGTTCTCTGCCATTTTCTTTTAGGTATTGGTATTTTATTTGGCAGGTAGTAGTGGTTTTCAGTTTTAGCCAGAACAAGCATTTTTATTTATTCTTTCGTCTCTAACCTTGATAATAACTGATTCTTTTTGAGGTTTTTTCGGGTATTTATGTGGTAAGTTTGATCCACCTGGTAGTTTTGAATTAAATGGTTGCTAAATATTCTTTGTATTTTTGTATTACGCTCTGTCCCACAGACGTGGGGCGTCAAACTCATTGTAACCCTTTAAAGCCCAAACCCTGAAATAATTGACAGAAAATTTTGATTTTTTAATATAAGAGTTTTAATTGAAATCTATGAAAAAATATTGTTATTATTATTAATATTATGAATTATTTGTGTTTGCATAAATTTTGATACATTAGGCATTTCAGTATAATCTTTTATACATTTTCTGTTCCCTACATATTTCTAAATTAATTAATTCGGGTTCTCAAGAGCAAAAATATATCACTGATGATGCAGAGGTCTCAAAATTTATGTATCAAATATGATACATTTGGCTTTAAAGGGTTAATATCACGCAACTTCAGCATCATTAGATGTTTAAAAGGCCCGGTTCGACTTCCTTTACAAAGGGAGCACTGCTGTGGTATTAAAACGTTACTCCTACTTATTTAGCAGTGTTAACCGCTTTGAACACTTTAAGGAGTATTTACCTTTATTTTAAAGATCGACCGATAAAGTGTCTAACCGATCACCGATATTTGCTGCTGATATTTTTGGGTCAATTTTCAAAGGTGATATTTCTTTTCCTTCTTCCGTTTGAAGTATGATAAAAATTGCAAACTGATAAAAATGTTACACAACTGTCAATTGAAACTAAGAAAAAAATCCCAACAAGAAATAAAAAAACAAAAAAAGAGGGTCCAATTTGACAAAAAAAATAAAGGAAATGCTAAAATAAATCTTCCTCTGTCACCTTTAAAAATAGAAATATTTTTTGTTAGACAAGAGGACCAAAAACAGGAAAAGAATGAGCTAATGTAAGTTAGAAAAAAAGTCTATTTATACACTTTATGTGGTTTCAACAGAATGCCTTTTTGGTCTTATTCCTCAAACAATTCTTCTTTAGAAAGAAACAACTTTAAAAATCCCTTCACTGATAAAAAAAAGGAAGCAATCTTCCTAGAAAACATTTATATATATTTTTTAGAGCTGTAATACATTTAATCACAAGTTATGACTAATTATTTATTAGATTCTGATTCACGCAAGGAACCTTTAAAGTAGAAAATGGTAAATTTAACAACAGCAACCAGACTGTCAGTTTTGGGGGTTTCATGATATCAATATCCTTATTTTCACAGGCTCAGAGCTCGTCTGCCTGGCTGGGTCTTTCCTGACGAGGCCGCCTGTGGAGCTGATGACAGTTACCTTTTATATCTCTGCTTCTTTCCGTCTGTCTGCTTCTTTCTCCTTGAACCCCAGTCGGCCTCGGCAGATGGCCGCTCACACTAAGCCTGGTTCTGTTGGAGGTTTCTTTCTGTTAAAAGGGAGTTTTTCCTCTCCACTGTTGCTACCTGCATGCTTAGTATGAGGGATTGCTGTCGAGTCAAGGAGTTGATGCAATCAGCTGATTTTCCTTAGATAGAAAACCAGTCTGACTGTATGATCTGATTTAATTGTCTCTGCAAAGTGTCTTGAGATCCAACCTAAGATCTGAGGCAAGATTGGCAACAAATGTCCATTTTTTTCTAGTATGGTGCAGCAGTTTGAAGGAGTGAAGACAACAAAAAGCAAGTCAAATGTTAATATTTGGAAATCAACAATATAAAAGGTAAGTCGCAAACTGGGTTTAACCATCTGCTTTTTTTCATTGTTGCTGGAGAAGCATTATGGGCTCCAATAACAGAGGCAGGGGTGTAACACCAAACCTGCAGGTTAAGGAGCTTTTTATATGCCTGAAAATAGGACCCATGAATGAATAGCTGCATTCAAACAAAAGAATTACATTTAACATGTAACATTTGTTTTAACAATGTTTTATTTTAATATTCATATTTTGTCATTTTTGTTTTATTTTACACTGAGAATAAAAATCCTATTTAGAGTTTACCAGACAATAGCAGAACGCACAAAGAACCCACATTTATAAAACAAGTCTTTTAAACATCCATCCATGCTTGCAGGGTTTCTGAGGAGCTGGTTGCAGTGTGTAGATATGCAGTAAAAGGAAGAGCTCTCTCTTTTTCTTTGCAGTTTTCTCACTTTCAGTTCCCTGGCTTTGGTATCTCAGTGAAATTGCTAGGTTACATAAAGTAAAGTTGCTTTTTTATTTTATTTTATTTCTGAACTTTTGTAATCCTACCATTAGTTTTGTTCAACAAAATAAATAAATGAATTAAAAAAATAAAATAGTGGGTATTTTGTCATTTGATTCAGATTTATCAATATTTTTTTTTTATCTCAAACTAAGCTTGTTTGTTGCTTTAAAGGAGTGATGCACAAGTTCCAGAGTTTTTGTAGATGTTTGCCCCCTATGGCAACAAGGATACGAAGCAGAGAGTTGCAGCCTGCTGCTACAAATGAACAGCTTTTTTTGTTTAGAGTAATATCATCCGGTGTAAGAAAGTTATAAATATAGAAGTCACTGTTTGCATCTGTTTGTGTGTGTGTAAGCATAGGCACACCCACCTCGGAGGTACTTCACTTTGAGGTACTCAGAGCTGGCCTTTTGTCCCAGCAGAGGGTCGTTTAGCATAACTTTGGTCTGAGCTTTGATGCCCTCATAGAACTGACCCATGGCCACGTGGCTCAGGCCCTTCATATACTGACACACCTCGTTGTAGGGCTCCAACTGGAGACACCTCTGTTGGACAACAGATTAAAAAGTTCATTTTAAAACTTCCTTCATCCTACTAACTATGTAACGGAGGAAAATGTTTCAGGAGAAAGTGGATTTCTGCACCTTAAAGTTCCCAATGGCCTCCTGCAGAGAGCCGTGGTGGTACAGCATCATGCCTCGGAGCTGGAGAGACTGGATGTGGTTCTGGTTCAGCATCAGGGCTTTCTGGAAGCTCTCCATAGCCGATTCAAAATCCCCCAGTTCTCTGAAAAGAGAGACAGAAAAAAGGTTAAGCTTTGCAAGGTGGAAAGCTCGGGATGGGTGGCTAAAAAATGTAATGATATCAAGTTAGAAAGAGACCTGTAGGCCTGTCCAAGGCTCTTATATGCATCAATGAAGTCAGACTTCAACTTCAAGGCCTCTTTGAATGTCTCGATGGCTTCCTAATAAACAGACACAACACAGGAAATAACAATAAGGGCAAACCGACAGTTTTTACTCAGATCTCATAGTGACCTTTTGACAGGTTTACCTCCAAACTAAAAAGGACATCAAGGTGAATTTGAAGGTACTTTATCTCCTGTTTATTTTTACCTAAAATAATCCTGCTGAAATGAGCACAAAGGCCTGTGATCCTCTAACCAACATAAAGTCACCAGCTCTGTCATCTGCCAAAAACTACGAAAGTCAATAATTCACAAACTCTTCCTTTAGGTCCATAAATCAGTGTCAGAGTGCCTGAGGCTCCATAAAGAGAAGAGGGTAATCAGATAAAGGACATATTCAAACGTGTCCTCCGTCACGGAAGAGGTTATTGACTCCACTGCAGTTTTGTCCAAATAAAAACAAACGTCCACGAGGGACGTCCTGCCGCGTTTAAAGCACCAGTACTGCGGCTGTCATTTACAGAGGGATTCCCCAGGATATGGTTTGGTCACAGTTTAGCTGAAGCAATAAAAGCAACAAAATGTAAAAACAAACTTTTAATCTGTCTGTTTAATCAGTATGACAGCACCATAAACTTAACCTAACAGAATAGAAACACCGTCAGCACTTAAAGGGTATCTTATCAAGGTTGCTAATAAGCAGAAATAGTCATATCTATAAAGTGTACTGGCCTATTTATGAAATATGTCTTGATGATTATTTGCTTCAAATAAAGCATTTTTTTTGTTAAAATTTAATTTCCTTAAACATGTGGTGAAATGAATCCCCTGTTTTCTTTTAAGCAACAAACCTTTAACTCTGGCGTCCCCCAAGGCTGTGTGTTACTAGCCCAACAATTTTGTTATTTTAGAAAAAAGCAGATATGTCTCAGTGGTCGGGACATGGAAGCAGAAGGACATCTGCTCTGATCTTTCGTTTTGTTTGTGGTTTGGGATAAATATGGTTAGGTGCAATATATTTTTTATTGTATTTTTATTGTATATACTGTATGAAAGTGCAATTTGTGCATCTTATGTGCATTTATTTTATTTTAAATGATGCCAGAAGCTTTATCCTAGCACATGTAGCCCAAACAAGTTTACCCTCAGGGGATAATAAAGTATATATCAGGACATTATTGAGTTTGAGAAGAGCTTTCTTAGGTCTCTGTATTCCAAGAGGCCAACCACAAAGATTTTTGCAGTATTGAAAGTATACTGACAGAAAAAAAAATAAATATTTTATTGTAATACTGTGGTTAGCACACAACGCTACAGGATGTAGAGCAGCTTTTCTCCACCTCATGTTGCAGACAGTCTGCAAAAACTCAAACTGAGGTATGTTACACTGAGGTAACATGTCTTTTTAATGTTTCAATTTATGCTAGCAAACTGGAAAACAATAAATAGCTCTGAATGTGAGAATGTTAGACTGATTTTTTCATGGTTATTCCTGTATGCTCTATTTTTCTGAAAATGTTAAGCATTTTCGAATTCAGGACGTGGATCATGATGTTCTTTGTCAGGATAGGGTACGTTCCTTTTGCTGTGCTACACCATATACTTTTATTTCTAATATAAGCAGCTAGAATAACCATATGATGTGGAAATCTAAATGTTCTTCTACAAAATATATCACCTAAATAAATCAGGAGGCAGGTCAAGTCAAAACCTTTTCTTATTTTTCATGCAGTGAGCATGCTGAAGTAAGTAGATCTTTAACAGTACCGACATCATTGTGCAGCAGGAGGTTAAACAATATTATTTCTGTGTCAATGCTAGGATATACGGTCCCCATGTCTCACTTGCATTGATTGTTTAGCAGTTGTGCACATGTGTGGTTTACATGGAGTGTGAAAGCTGTGGTGACCTGTGAAAAAAATAAGATGATTAAATTTCTGTTTTAAAGCAGAAAGTGTTTTGAGAGCGATACATGCACAGTTTGAGTGCTCGATGTAGAGATCAACCGTCTCCTGTACATCCAGCATCTATGCATTTCTCTCTCTCTCTCTCTGCATATCAATATATAAAGACAGACAGACAGACAGATGATATATAAACATTTATGTTTTATGCATTTAAAGTAAACCTATTTGTCTTTTAATGTCCTGTTTCTGTATTTATAGCATTTGTCTTTTCAGCAGCCATACATTAGTGGCTATGGCAGCTTGAGGTCCACAAAATACAGTTTATGAGACATTGGGCTTCATGCAAGAAATCATTTGTACACATGATTTAGTGTGCTTCAGAATCGACGTATGAGTTCTATCAGCTGTTATCCAAACCCATCTTTTCCCTAAATGTCGACATTTGTGTTTCTTTGAAGCAAATGTCAATTTTATTAGGATAAATAATCATATATTATGCAACTTTGCAATTATAAATAAAAATTATATTATATCGGTCATTACCTGCAGCCGGTCTCCAGTAGAAACTGGTTAAATCTTTTGTCATTTCGTTCAAAAGAAACAAAAGTCAGAGATCAAGCTACTATTGAAATAACGTCTGGAACAGAAAATGGAGGAAAGTTCAGCAAAACTCTCGTAACAATCAGACTTGCATTTATTTCATTCCATCGCAGCTCCATAATTATTACACTAAATGTGACTTCACTAAATTTGAGTTTTACCATCAACATGTTAAATATGTTTATCTATGAGAGAGATGGAGAGTAGATGAAAGAACAACAAGACATGTTCTGGAGATGTATGGTAAAAGTATTAAAAGGAGTTTTAACAGAATGTTGTCATGTTGGTAGATGCTGAACTCATATTTACGGCATACGCTGCACCTCTTACCTCTGTCAGTAGTTTTCATCAACCGTTTTCTGATCAAATGATTTTTCTGTTTATATGAGTGTTCATTCTCAGAGGCGCTGGAATTCGTAGTCTTATATGGCGTTACTGGGGCGGTAATTATGCAGATTTACATTTCTCGGGAAACCGTTCTCACTTACTGGGGCACGCATCACAATTTAGGATAATTTACTGACGTTAAGAACGTTTGTTGAATCTGACATGTCGCATTCCAAAAATGGTAAGTAGGAGAAGAAGTAAGAGAAATTTCTGCTAAGAAGACGAAAATGTTGTTGCATGAGGCCCACTGTTCAAATGCAAGGACACAGAACCAGAAGGCATTGATTATATATTGATCATATGCTGCAGACTATTTATAGAAAATATGCTTCTGGTGTTGAAAGCATGCAAAGTAATCTGTGAAGACAGGAAGCGAGGAGCCTACCTTCAGCATGCCTCTATGGAAAAAGGTGAGGCCCTTATACAGCATGGCGATGGGCTGATTCTTCTTCAGCTCTAAAGATCTCTGAAAGTCCTCCATGGCTGCAACATAATCCTGCATATAGAATAAAAGTGGAAATTAACCACATGGGAAAATATGGAGCAGAAACATGCAGATTTGAAGGTCAGACCTCAGAGATAAAGAGCAGAGTTCCTCTGTGTCTGTAGAGGCGAGCTGACGGCTGCAGCTGGATTGCTTTGGTGAGGTCACTCAGGGCTTCGCTGATCCGACCCAGAGGGGACAGAATCTGCACAATAAACATTAAATTAATGAACAGGAAGCATGTGTTTAAGTGGAAGATAACTAACTAATATTCAGCTGTTCACAACTATTCCTTAACAAGGAAAAAAAAGCAACAACTTGGGATATATTTTGGATACTTTGGAATTTAAAAAAGAAAAAGTATCAGATGCATGATTTTATAAAAAATAACAATTGAGAAAATGCTTCCAAATGATCTCTGGCATAAAAACATGCTGGGCAGCCATTTTCTATGTCAGGATTTTCTGGTTTATCACAACAGTTCTGCATAAAGTTGAGAAAGGGTTGCAAAGGGGAGGGGGTTGATAAAACGGCCTCAGATACCTGAGGAGAGGTTTGGATCAGATTTCAAGACTTTGCTTAGTAGGTGCTGCAACACATTAGTCAACTATTAACTCACATGAGTTTAAAGGAGCTTGTGCATCTAATAAGTGAACTTTCCACAGTAAATGTGCTCGGTTGCGCAAGTTAATTCACACATAAGACGTTTTTCATAATCTTTTCCTCTATATCAAGTAGCAGATTCTAGATTAGTAACACAGTGCACTTTATGCAATCTTGACGACATGCAGAAACCCCAGCAATAAATGCATCTTTTATGGGCGTAAAATAATCTCAGAAAAAACAGAAAAGGTTCATGCAACAAGCAATTGTTTTTTTGTTGTTGTTGTTTTTTAACAAAGTCAACAGACGTTGGTAATGTTGGTAAAAGACCTGAGGAATCATTTTTAATCATTTTAAGGTGTCATTCTTAAGTTGATCAAAGTTTTAAGAAATGTTTCTAAACACTAAGCAAAAACTTCCTCTGTTCTTGGAGAATAAATAATGAAATGCAACAATCTGCAGGTGAACCTGACATCAACTGACACTTTTTAATACGGTTTAAGAAATTAGAATCTACATCTGCTAGTATTTCATAGCTGTATATTTATTCTTGTATTGTTGTGAAAACTATAGTTTTCTAGATCACCTCCATACAATTAATGCTTATTTCTTCAATCTGTGTGCATTAGTTTGTTACTTTGCTGCTGATAAATGCAAATTTATCCACTAAAAGAAAAATCATTCTATTCTACCCTTTGTTGAGTACAGTAGAGTGTTTATGATGCTGTGGGCTTATTCCTCCTTCTAAGAAACCGGGAATAAGTTTTCAACTCGTCTTGAGCAGGAGAAATATCATTAGAAGGGTTAAGGGACTTAGGACCATCTGCAGAGATTGTCCAAAAAGGAATCAAACCAACGTTTTGACCTCAAGGATTGAAATATAAGTGGTGAAAACAAACAGTTCTAAGTGTGTTTTTTCCCTCTAATGTAGATATACACGACAGTTAAGCCTCACCTCCGCTCTCTGCTCATAAACCTCTGGCCAGTTGGGCTCGAGTGCGATGACCCGGTTAAGTTCGTACAACGCCAGGTCGGCATTCTTTATGTCCTGGCAGGAAAAATGAAGCTACAGATTATTTGAAAAGCTAAATAAATACAGCTTTGAAACAAGCAAATAAAACCACATAAACTGCTTTAACCCTGAGCTTCTGAACAGAAATAAACCAATACAGTTTTTAAGGCCGACAGTTTTCTGTCTTCATTTACAAAACAACAATGACACAATGATAAAAATCTGAAGCTCTCTGTTACAACAGTCTATAAAAAACAAAACATTTATTAACAGATCAAAATCCAGATTAATATCTGATAGCAAAAGAAGGGAAAACACTGTATGGGTTTCGCCTGATCTCAAGGCATGGCTGCGAAATGCACCCATAAATCGGCAAAATACAAGCAAATATTGGCCAAACACTAATATTAAAACACTCATAACAGCCCAAATATTAGCTGCTCTATCTCGACTTCTTCTGGCACATTTACATGAGATCCAAGTTAATTATATAGCAGAACATTTCCACTGTAGAGATTCAGAGAAATGAAGAAAGGAATTTACTGTAAAAGTGCATTAATTTCATGACAACAGACAGACCCTAGTAAACAGGAACAGAAAAAGGCTTCAAGTTCAAATTATGAGACAGAAGAATCCACCAGACACTTTTCAAGTTTTTTTGAAAACAGACAAACAAAGACACGCCGATGAAAACATAACCTTCTAGGCAGAGGTAATTAAAGCTTCTCTCACATTAGCTCAGCTGAAAGCAAACTTACTTGGATGCAGATTTTGGAAACTTAACATAATTTGTTGTTTTTTTTTTAAATTGAAATTAGCTCTTTCGATCTTTTAATGGAACTAAAAGAAAATGTTAAAGTCTCATGTAAATTGTGTAGCACCTTTATACTAGCCGCCACTTTTGTGTATTGTGCTGCAGCCATGCACTGCAGCTGCATTTTGCAGCAATCACTCACCTGCAGGCTTTTCTTTCCGTAGGCTATCCCTCTGCCATAGATGGCACTGACTAATTCTGGGTCACTCTGCATTAAAGATAAAACATGTCATAAATGATATTATAAATTATTATATTATAAATAATAAACAGCTTTAAAAGGCAACAAAAGCACATTTTTAAAGTGAGTTTCAAAGTTGAATGTTCACACACCTGTAGTAGAAGAGAGAAATGCTTAATCGCTTCATCATAAAGGCCATTTCCTATTAAAACGTAGCAAATAGCTGCGAATATGAGAAAAAAGTTTTAGGTGAATAAAATAAGGGGTACAAATGGAAGATTTTTTATCAAGTCTGGAAAATGTGGCATTGATGGAAAAACACGTTCTCAGCCTCACCAAGTTCCTCGTTTGTGTTTTGGTTGTCTACGGGGAAGGGGATTTTCTTTTGCTCTATAAACAACTTGGCTTGGTTCTGAGGAAGATCAAGAACAGACAAATAACACCAAGACAGGAAGGAGAAATGACAGAAACACATGAAGATATCACACAGAAACGCAAAGCTAAAAAAACAAAAAACAAAAAGTGGAACAGTGGTTTCCTGTGTGAGGAGGACTCAGAAATGTCTGCTGCTTTGGCCCCTAAATCTATAGAAAACTTGACAAGCCATTTTGTTGTTGTTGCTGTTTTTGGGAGGGTGGTGGGGGTGATGTGGTTGTATAGATTCACAACTCCTCCTATGAAATGGAGGCTGCTGTGTTCAGAATAAAACACAACATTCGCACCTTGATTAAAAGGGAGTCGGAGACAAAAACCTAGTCAGCTTTCACTGACAAAACTAAGACTTATCTCACAGGAGAGTTTTAAAACCATCAGAAAGGAACTGATCCAAAATAAACTCCTGAAGACAGGGAGGACAGCTGTCATAAAGAGGAGAAGCTATGATCAGACCAGGGTGGAACTTTTTGCCATGATAGCACATCAAGCAACAGAAGCCCATATCCATAATCTAGCATGGTGGCGGCTGCATCATGCTTTGGGCCTTCCTGAAACCTTAGACAAAGGGTTCAGCTTTTTGTTAGAAAGAGGAGCTTTATCGAAAAAAAAACAAAAACAAAACACACATGACCACAAATCAAGACAAAAGAAAAAGCTTCACCAGAGGAAAATGCTGGTTTTTGGAACGGCCCAATCAAAACGCAGACCTGAATGCTATTTAAAATCTATGGAGCGAATCTACAGAGGGCCACTTCATAATGTGCCCTCCTGATAGGCACCGACTAAAACAGACAGAATGCCTTTAGAAGGACGCGGTGCACACTTATTAAACCATATCTTTTTTTCACCCTCTACACTAAAAGATTTAATCTAACTTCATCTCAAATGCAAAGATTATCACTAACAACAAAGCTAAATATACAATAAAGTTTGCAAACAATTACCAGCATGTAAATCCCACTATTCTTCTCTGACTGTTTTTCAACAAATTAATATTAAAGTGCTCAGGGTGAGGACAGCCTGACGAGGCAAAGATTAAACACTCTTCAGAAAAACCCATAGAAAATAAATACATTAAAAAAAAATATATATATATATATATATATTGTTTCATATCGAAAGAGCAAAAAGATTTTGTGGAAAAGAACAGTGCTAACAATAAGAGATATATGGAATTTAAACTTCTGATGATAAAATATAAAAGTAGTGTTGGAAAAAAGTACAACTAAAACACCTCCTCAAGTCTTGTAATCAGTATTGTGATTTTTATTTATTAATATGCTTTCTTATATTCAAATATATCCATGTTTATTAACTGTTATCATCATTCTCTGTTGTTTTATTATTTATGGAAATATTTAATGATGTGATGGCGTATGTGAATATTCTGATGTTAAAAAAACTGAAGGGAAAAATGTCTTATGAATGAAACACTGATAACTTTAATTGCACCCAGCCATTTATAAAAATGGGTTAAGCCTGTTTCAAAGTACCACACCCAATGACAGAACAGTCTAAAACCAACAGATGACATCACTATCAGCTACGTCATCAATCGTAGATGAACAGCTTCATACATGCACACCTGAAGCAGCTTAAAATAGCACCGGCTGTTGCTCTACCTTTTAAATGAGTCATGAGGGACAAATAGAAAAGGCCAATCCAAAGCTACAGCTTAGCTACAGTAGCTCAGAGATTTTGGTTTTTCACTGGTTTGTCATTGGGGTTGTTGATTTCTCTTTTCATCCTCAAAAAAATAAACTAAAATAAAAACAATTCAATCTGTCTGATCAGTGTGCGGCAGCAAGCTCACCAGGATTTTTTCAGCATTAAGGGAGAAGACCGACTCGCAGGGCGGGTTGCTTCCCTCCACGCAATCCGGATCCTCAAACTGCAAAACTGAAGAGTCTGCAGAAACAAGTTGAAAGCACTCAGCCTAGGCAGGACATTCAGGCAAACATATGGTAAATAAACAAAATGATTCTTCACCGGCTAAATAATCCAAACACAAAAAGCTTTACATGGATAAACAAAGGTGGTTCGCAACACTCAAGAATTGATTTTTGGCTAATATATGACTCCTTACAACATTCATATTGCAAAGTTCAGATTATTCAAGCACCCCTTACTGATCATAAAGGCATTTTGTTACAGGTTTGTATTTCCCCTGATAGAACTACTAAAAGGAACCCTGCATATTGAAAGATGAATAACTCCCTTCTTAACGACAAGTTTGTCTGTTTAACAATTAAAAACAAAATTGGAGAGTACCTACAATTAGCACAATCTGAAAATGATTATGGACGTTACTAGGAGCTTTTAAAATATGAATTAAGAAAGATCTTAAGTAAAGCTGGGGCAAATAGAATAAAAAATAGCATAAAGGAGGAAAACTGTTTGGTCTCTGAATTGATTTCATTATCCTCTACTCTTCCTGAAAATCTGAACAACAGAGAGCCAAGTTACAAACCCTTCAGCTTAAACTTGATCAAATTTATATTAATAAGGCAAAAGGAGCTTTTATATGTTCGTGGGCCAAATGGTTAGAAGAGGAGGAACAAAACTCAAGTTATTTCTTCAAACTTGAAGAGCAAAGACAAACAAAAAATGGTATTACTGAACTTAATTCAAATGGCACAATTATTGATGACCCCAAAATGATTGCTAATCTATCTGAAACTTTACAAATCATTGTATGAGTCCAGACATTCTCCTGAGGGGCATGATTATTTCTTTAACTCCTTAAGTGGTATAGAAACAATTGGTGACCAAAACAAAATATTATGTCACTCCCCAATCACACCTGATGAAATTAAAGAAGCCATTAATTGCCTTAAACCAAATAAATCCCCTGGTACAGATGGACTTACATCAGAACTCTATAAGTCGTTCTCATTTTTACATACTGTATTTATTGAAAGCATTACAAAGGCTCCCCCCATCACTTTCTCAAAGCTTAATTAATCCCAAAACCTCAGAAGGATGCACTAATGTTGGATAATTGGCGTCCTATCTCTCTACTTAACACTGATTACAAAATCTTAGCAGGTTGTTTGGCAAAAAAAAATTAAAAGAGTTCTTAGTTAAATGGTAGAGGAATCCCAGAATGGCTTTATGGCTGGAAGGCATGTTATTGATAATACAAGATTGTTCAGCTTTATTTTATTTTTAGATTTCCAAAAGGCATTTGACTTGATAGAACATGAATTCATCTTCAAAGCCCTCAGCTTATTTGGCTTTGGAAAAAAATTTCAACAATCAATCCGCACTCTTTATGCTTACGGAAACAGTTCAATAAAATTACCCCATGGAACTACTAAAAGATTTAAAATAGAACGTGGAATCCGTTAGGGATGCCTTGTATCACCCTTTTTTATTTCTTCTCCATATGCAAATTCTAGCTACTTTTATTAAAAATAGTGATCTAAAAGGCATCTCAGTTGCAGGAAAAACTATTCTATTAAGTCATCTAGCTGATGATACAACTTTGTTCTTACAAGACAAGTCTCAAATTGATGTTGCACTTAAACTTTTAAATACATTTTCTGTAGCCTCTGGTCTTAAACTGAATTTATCTAAATGTGAACTTCGAATCAATACTTGTAATTAATTATCTTTGTCAGGAATACCTGTGAAGTTTGAAGTAACTACAGTTAAAGAGCAAACAGCAAGAATTAATAAAAACTTTGATCCAATTATACCCTCCTGTCAACAAAGATTTAATCTATG